>CATOZT010000176.1:0-34832 GCA_954870665.1 Stratiomys singularior
TTCAATCATCAATCATCAACGTTCAATCATCAATCATTAATTATCACTCATCAATCATTAATCATTAAACATCAGTCATCAATCATCAATCATCAATCATCAATCGTCAATCGTCAATCATCAATCATCATTCTTCAATCATCAATCATCAATCAACAATCATCAATCATCAATCATCAATCATCAATCATCAATCATCAGTTATCGCTCATCAATCATCAATCATCAATCATCAATCATCAATCATCAATCATCAATCATCAATCATCAATCATCAATCATCAATCATCAATCATCAATCATCAATCATCAGTCAGCAATCATCAATCATCAATCATCAATCATCAATCATCAATCATCAATCATCAATTATCAATCAACAATCATCAATCATCAATCATCAATAATCAGTCAGCAATCATCAATCATCAATCATCAATCATCAACGTTCAATCATCAATCATCAACGTTCAATCATCAATCATTAATCATCACTCATCAATCATTAATCATTAAACATCAGTCATCAATCATCAATCATCAATCATCAATCGTCAATCGTCAATCATCAATCATCTATCGTCAATCATCAATTATCAATCATCAATCAACAATCATCAATCATCAATCATCAATCATCAATCATCAGTCAGCAATCATCAATAATCAATAAACAATCAGCAATCATCAATCATCAATCATCAATCATCAATCATCAATCATCAATCATCAATCATCAATCATCAATCATCAATCATCAATCATCAATCATCAATCATCAATCATCAATCATCAATCATCAATCATCAATCATCAATCATCAATCATCAATCATCAATCGTCAATCGTCAATCATCCATCATCAATCTTCAATCATCAATCATCAATCATCAAGCATCAATCAACAATCATCAATCATCAATCATCAATCATCAATCATCAATCATCAGTCAGCAATCATCAATCATCAATCATCAATCATCAATCATCAATCATCAATCATCAATCATCAATCATCAATCATCAATCATCAATCATCAATCATCAATCATCAATCATCAATCATCAATCATCAATCATCAATCATCAATCATCAATCATCAATCATCAATCATCAATCATCAATCATCAATCATCAATCATCAATCATCAATCATCAATCATCAATCATCTACGTTCAATCATCGATCATCAATCATCAATCATCAATCATCAATCATCAACGTTCAATCATCAATCATCAACGTTCAATCATCGATCATTAATCATCACTCATCAATCATCGATCATTAAACATCAATCATCAATCATCAATCATCAATCATCAATCATCAATCATCAATCATCAATCATCAATCATCAATCATCAATCATCAATCATCAATCATCAATCATCAATCATCAATCATCAATCATCAATCATCAATCATCAATCATCAATCATCAATCATCAATCATCAATCATCAATCATCAACCATCAATCATCAATCATCAATCAACAATCATCAATCATTAATCATTTATCATCTATCATCAATCATCAATCATTAACCTTCAGTCATCAATCATCAATTATCAATCATCAGTCATCAATCATCAATCATCAATCATCAACCATCAATCATCAATCATATATTATCAATCATCAATCATGAATCATCAATCATATATTATCATTCATCAATCGTCAATCACCAATCATCAACAATCAATCATATATTATCAATCATCAATCGTCAACCATCAATCATCAATTTGCGATCATCAATCATCAACCATCAATCATCAATCATATATTATCAATCATCAATCGTCAATCATCAATCATATATTATCAATCATCAATTGTCAATCATTTATCAGCAATAATCAATCATATATTATCTATCATCAATCATCAATCATCATCCATCAATAATCAATCATCAATCATCATTCATCTACCATGAATCATCAATATTCTATCATCAATCATAAATCATAAATCATGAATCATCAATCATCAATCATCAATCATCATCCATCAATAATCAATCATCAATCATCATTCATCTACCATCAATCATCAATATTCTATCATCAATCATCAATTATCAATCATCAATCATCAATCATCAATCATCAATCATCAATCATCAATCATCAATCATCAATCATCAATCATCAATCATCAATCATCAATCATCAATCATCAATCATCAATCATCAATCATCAATCATCAATCATCAATCATCAATCATCAATCATCAATCATCAATCATCAATCATCAATCATCAATCGTCAATCATATATTATCAATCATCAATCGTCAATTATCAATCATCAATCACCTATCATCAATCATAAATTATCAATCATCAATCATCAATTATCAATCATCATCCATCAAACATTAATCAACAATCATCAAACATATATTATCAATCATCAATCATGAATCATCAATCATATATTATCGATCATCAATTGTCAATCATCAATCATCACCAATCAATCATCAATCATCAACAATCAATCATCAATCATTTATCATTAATCATCTATCATCAATCATCAATAATCTACCTTCAGTCATCAATCATCAATCATCAATTATCAATCATCATTCATCAAACATCAATCATCAATCATCAATCATCAATCATCAATCATCAATCATATATTATCATTCATCAATCATCAATCATCAATCATCAATCATCAGTCATCAATCATCAATCATCAATCATCAATCATCAATCATCAATCATCAATCATCAATCATCAATCATCAATCATCAATCATCAATCATCAATCATCAATCATCAACCATCAATCATCAATCATATAGTATCAATCATCAATCCTCAATCATCAATCATCAATCATCAATCATCAATCATCAATCATCACTCATCAATCTTCAATCACCACTTAACAATCATCAATCATCATTCATCTACCATCAATCATCAATCATCAATCATCATTCATCAATCATCAATAATCAATCATCAATCATCAATCATAAATCATCAATCATCAATCATAAATAATCAATCATCAATCATCAATCATCAATAATCAATCATCAATAATCACTAAATAATCATAAATCATCAATCATCAATCATCAATCATCAATCATAAATTCTCAATCATCAATCATAAATACTCAATCATCAATCGTCAATCATCAATCATCAATCATCAATCATCAATCATAAATCATCAATCATCAATCATCAATCATCAATGATCGATCATCAATCATCAATCATCAATCATCAGTCATCAATCATCAATCATCAATCATCAATCATCAATCATCAATCATCAATCATCAATCATCAATCATCAATCATCAATCATCAATCATCAATCATATATTATCAATCATCAATCGTCAAGTATATATCATCAATGTTCAATTACCAATCATCAATCATAAATTATCAATCATCAATTATCAATCATCAATCATCAAACATCAATCACCAATCATCAATCATCAATCATCAATCATCAATCATCAATCATCAATCATCAATCATCAATCATCAATCATCAATCATCAATCATCTATCATCAATCATATATTATCAATCATCAATCATGAATCATCAATCATATATTATCGTTCATCAATCGTCAATCATCAATCATCAACCATCAATCATATATTATCAATCATCAATCATCAACCATCAATCATCAATCATAAAGTATCAATCATCAATCCTATATCATCAATCATCAATCATCAATCATCAATCATCAAACATCAATCATCAATCATCAATCATCAATCATCACTCATCAATCATCAATCACCACTTAACAATCATCAATCATCATTCATCTACCATAAATCATCAATCATCAATCATCATTCATCAATCATCAATTATCAATCATCAATCATCAATCATAAATCATCAATCATCAATCATAAACAATCAATCATCAATCATCAATCATCAATAATCAATCATCAATAATCACTAAATAATCATAAATCATCAATCATCAATCATCAATCATCAATCATCAATCATAAATTCTCAATCATCAATCATAAATTCTCAATCATCAATCGTCAATCATCAATCATCAATCATCAATCATCAATCATCAATCATAAATAATCAATCATAAATCATCAATCATCAATGATCGATCATCAATCATCAATCATCAATCATCAGTCATCACTCATCAATCATCAATCATCAATCATCAATCATCACTCATCAATCATCAATCATCATTCATATATTATCAATCATAAATTGTCAAGTATATATCATCAATGTTCAATTACCAATCATCAATCATAAATTATCAATCATCAATCATCAATTATCAATCATCAATCATCAAACATCAATCACCAATCACCAATCATCAATCATCAATCATCAATCATCAATCATCAATCATCAACCATCAATCATATATTATCAATCATCAATCATCAACCATCAATCATATAGTATCAATCATCAATCCTCAATCATCAATCATCAATCAGCAATCAGCAATCATCAATCATCAATCATCAATCATCAATCATCAAACATCAATCATCAATCATCAATCATCACTCATCAATCATCAATCACCACTTAACAATCATCAATCATCATTCATCTACCATCAATCATCAATCATCAATCATCATTCATCAATCATCAATTATCAATCATCAATCATCAATCATAAATCATCAATCATCAATCATAAACAATCAATCATCAATCATCAATCATCAATAATCAATCATCAATAATCACTAAATAATCATAAATCATCAATCATCAATCATCAATCATCAATCATCAATCATAAATTCTCAATCATCAATCATAAATTCTCAATCATCAATCGTCAATCATCAATCATCAATCATCAATCATCAATCATCAATCATCAATCATCAATCATCAATCATCAATCATAAATAATCAATCATCAATCATCAATCATCAATGATCGATTATCAATCATCAATCATCAATCATCAGTCATCACTCATCAATCATCAATCATCAATCATCAATCATCAATCATCACTCATCAATCATCAATCATCATTCATATATTATCAATCATAAATTGTCAAGTATATATCATCAATGTTCAATTACCAATCATCAATCATATATTATCAATCATCAATCATGAATCATCAATCATATATTATCGTTCATCAATCGTCAATCATCAATCATCAACCATCAATCATATATTATCAATCATCAACAATCAATCATCAATCATTAATCATCTATAATCAATCATCAATCATCAATCATCAATCATCAACCTTCAGTCATCAATCATCAATCATCAATTATCAATCATCAATCATCAAACATCACTTATCAATCGTCAAACATCAATCACCAATCATCAATCATCAATCATCAATCATCAATCATCAATCATCTATCATCAATCATATATTATCAATCATCAATCATGAATCATCAATCATATATTATCGTTCATCAATCGTCAATCATCAATCATCAACCATCAATCATATATTATCAATCATCAACAATCAATCATCAATCATCAATCATTAATCATCTATAATCAATCATCAATCATCAATCATCTATCATCAGCCTTCAGTCATCAATTATCAATCGTCAATCATCAATCATCAATCATTAATCATTAATCATCTATCATCAATTATCAATCATATATTATCAATCATCAATCATGAATCATCAATCATATATTACCATTCATCAATCGTCAATCATCAATCATCAACCATCAATCATATATTATCACTCATCAACAATCAATCATCAATCATCAATCATTAATCATCTATAATCAATCATCAATCATCAATCATCAATCATCAATAATCAATCATCAATCATATATTATCAATCATCTATAATCAATCATCAATCATCAATCATCAATCATCAATCATAAATAATCAATCATAAATCATCAATCATCAATGATCGATCATCAATCATCAATCATCAATCATCAGTCATCACTCATCAATCATCAATCATCAATCATCAATCATCACTCATCAATCATCAATCATCATTCATATATTATCAATCATAAATTGTCAAGTATATATCATCAATGTTCAATTACCAATCATCAATCATAAATTATCAATCATCAATCATCAATTATCAATCATCAATCATCAAACATCAATCACCAATCACCAATCATCAATCATCAATCATCAATCATCAATCATCAATCATCAACCATCAATCATATATTATCAATCATCAATCATCAACCATCAATCATATAGTATCAATCATCAATCCTCAATCATCAATCATCAATCATCAATCATCAATCATCAATCTTCAACCATCAATTATCAATCATCAATCAACATTAATCAATCATCAATCATCAATCATCACTCATCAATCATCAATCATCAATCACCACTCATCATTCTTCAATCATCGTTCATCAATCATCACTCTTTAATCATCAATCATCAATCATCAATAATCAAAAATCAAAAATCAATTATCAATCATCAATCATCAATCGTCAATCATCAATCACCAGTCATCAATCATCAATCATCAATCATCAATCATCAATCATCAATCATCAATCATCAATCATCAATCATCAATCATCAATCATCAATCATCAATCATCAATCATCAATCATCAATCATCAATCGTCAATCATCAATCATCAATTATCAATCATCAATCATCAATCATCAATCATCAATCATCAATCATCAATCATCAATCATCAATTATCAATCATCAATAATCAATCATCAATCATCAATAATCAATCATCAATTATATATTATCAATCATCAATCGTCAACCATTAATCATCAATAATCAATCATATATTATCTATCATCAATCGTCAATCATCAATCGTCAATTTGCAATCACCAATCATCAACCATCAATCATCAATCATCAATCACCAATCATCATCCATCAATAATCAGTAATCAATAATCAATCATCAATCATCAATCATCAATCATCACACATCATTCATCAATTGTCAATCATCAATCATAAATTATCAATCATCAATCGTCATTCGTATAGCATCAATTATCAATCATCAATCATCAATCATCAATCATCAATCATCAATCATCAATCATCAATCATCAATCATCAATCATCAATCATCAATCATCAATCATCAATCATCAATCAGCAATCATCAATCATAAATCATCAATCATCAATCATCAATCATCAATCATCAATCATCAATCATCGTTCATCAATCATCAATCATCAATCATCAATCATTAATCATCAATTATTAATCATCAATCATCAATCATCAATCATCAATCATCAATCATCAATCATCAATCATCAATCATCAATCATCAATCATCAATCATCAATCATCAATCATTAATCATCAATCATCAATCATCAATCATCAATCATCAATCATCAATCATCAATCATCAATTTTCAATCATCAATCGTCAATCATCAATCATCAATCATCAATCATCGATCATCAATCATCAATCATCAATCATCAATCATCAATCATCAATTATCAATCATCAATCATCAATCATCAATCATCAATGATCAATGATCAATCATCAATCATCAATAATCAATCATCAATCATATATTATCAATCATCAATCGTCAACAATTAATGATCAATCATCAATCATAAATTATCAGTCATCAATCGTCAATCATCAATCAACAATCAAGAATTATGTATCATCAATCATTAAGCATCAATTATCAATCATATATAATCAAACATCAATCGTCAATAATCAATCATCAATCATATATTATCATTCATCAATCGTCAATCATCAATCATCAATCATCAATCATCCATCATCAATCATCAATCATCAATCATCAATCTTCAACCATCAATTATCAATCATCAATCAACATTCATCAATCATCAATCATCAATCAACATTCATCAATCATCAATCATCAATCATCAATCATCAATCATCAATCGTCAATCTCCAATCATCAATCATCAATCATCAATCATCAATCATCAATCATCAATCATCAATCATCAATCATCAATCATCAATCATCAATCATCAATCATCAATCATCAATCATCAATCATCAATCATCAATCATCAATCATCAATCATCAATCATCAATCATCAATCATCAATCATCAATCATCAATCATCAATCATCAATCATCAATCATCAATCATCAATCATCAATCATCAATCATCAATCATCAATCATCAATCATCAATCGTCAATCATCAATCATCAATCATCAATCATCAATCATCAATCATCAATCATCAATTATCAATCATCAATCATTAATCATCAATCATCAATCATCAATCATCAATCATCAATAATCAATCATCAATCATATATTATCAATCATCAATCGTCAACCATTAATCATCAATAATCAATCATATATTATCTATCATCAATCGTCAATCATCAATCATCAATTTGCAATCACCAATCATCAACCATCAATCATCAATCATCAATCACCAATCATCATCCATCAATAATCAATAATCAATAATCAATCATCAATCATCAATCATCAATCATCAATCATCAATCATCACAAATCATTCATCAATTGTCAATCATCAATCATAAATTATCAATCATCAATCGTCAATCGTATAGCATCAATCATCAATCATCAATCATCAATCATCAATCATCAATCATCAATCATCAATCATCGATCATCAATCATCAATCATCAATCATAAATCATCAATCATCAATCATGAATCATCAATCATGAAACATCAATCATAAATCATCAATCATAAATCATCAATCATCGATCATCAATCAACAATAATCAATCATCAATCATAAATTATCAATCATCAATCGTCAATCATCAATCAACAATCAAGAATCATGTATCATCAATCATTAAGCATCAATTATCAATCATATATTATCAAACATCAATCGTCAATAATCAATCATCAATCATCAATTATCAATCGTATATTATCATTCATCAATCGTCAAACAACAATCATCAATCATCAATCATCAATCATCTATCATCAATCTTCAATCATCAATCATCAATCAGCAATTATCAATCATGTATCATCAATCATCAATCATATATTATCAATCATCAATCGTCAATCATCAATCATCAATCATATATTATCATTCATAAATCGGCTATAATCAATCATCAATCATATATTATCAATTATCAATTAATAATCATCGATTATCAATCATCAATCATCAATCATCAATCATAAATTATCAATCATTAATCATAAATTATCAATCATCAATCGTCAATAATAAATCATCAATCATCAATTATCAATCATAAAAAATCAATCATCAATCATCAATAATGAATCATATATTATCAATCATCAATCGACAATCATCAATCATAAATTTGCAATCATCAACCATCAATCATCAATCATCAATCATCAATCATCAATCATCAATCATCAATCATCAATCATCAATCATCAATCATCAATCATCAATCATCAATCATCAATCATCAATCATCAATCATCAATCATCAATCATCAATCATCAATCATCAATCATCAATCATCAACCATCAATCATCAATCATTAATCATCTATCACCAATCATCAATCATCAACGTTCAATCATCAATCATCAATTACCAATAATGAATCATAAATTATCAATCATCAATCGTCAATCATCAATCATCAATCAGCAATCATCAATCATCAATCAGCATTCATCAATCATCAATCATCAATCATCAATCATCAATCATGAATCATCAATCATCAATCATCAATCATCAATCATCAATCATCAATAATCAATCATCAATCATCAATCATCAATCATCAATCATCAATCATCAACCATCAATCTTCAATCATAAATCATCAATCATCAACCATCAATTATCAATCATCAATCAACATTCATCAATCATCAATCATTAATAATCACTCAACAATCACTAATCATCAATCACCACTCATCAATCATCAATCATCGTGCAACAATCATCACTCATTAATCATCATTCATCAATCATCAATCATCAATCATCAATCATCAATCATCAATCATCAATCATCAATCATGAATCATCAGTCATGAATCGTCAATCATCAATCATCAATCATCAATCATAAATTATCAATCATCAATCGTCAATCATCAATCATAAATTATCAATCATCAATCGTCAATCGTCAATCGTATATCATCAATCATCAATCGTCAATCATCAATCATCAATCATCAATCATCAATCATCAATCATCAATTATCAATCATCAATAATCAATCATCAATCATCGATCATCAATCATAAATCATCAATCATCAATTATCAATCATCAATCATCAATCATAAATTATCAATCATCAATCGTCAATCATCAATCAACAATCAAGAATCATGTATCATCAATTTATATATCAATCATCAATCATATATTATCAAACATCAATCGTTAATAATCAATCATCAATCATCAATTACCAATCGTATATTATCAATCATCAATCGTCAATCATCAATCATAAATTATCAATCATCAATCGTCAATCGTCAATCATCAATCATCAATCATCAATCATCAATCACTAATCATCAATCATCAATCATCAATCATCTATCATCTATCATCAATCATCAATCATCAATCATCAATCATCAATCATCAATCATCAATCATCAATCATCAATCATCAATCATCAATCATCAATCATCAATTATCAATCATCAATCAGCATTCATCAATCATCAATCATCAATCATCAACCATCAATCATCAATCATTAATCATCTATCACCAATCATCAATCATCAACGTTCAATCATCAATCATCAATTACCAATAATGAATCATAAATTATCAATCATCAATCGTCAATCATCAATCATCAATCAGCAATCATCAATCATCAATCAGCATTCATCAATCATCAATCATCAATCATCAATCATCAATCATCAATCATCAATCATCAATCATCAATCATCAATCATCAATCATCAATCATCAATAATCAATCATCAATCATCAATCATCAATCATCAACCATCAATCTTCAATCATCAATCATCAATCATCAACCATCAATTATCAATAATCAATCAACATTCATCAATCATCAATCATTAATAATCACTCAACAATCACTAATCATCAATCACCACTCATCAATCATCAATCATCGTGCAACAATCATCACTCATCAATCATCAATCATCAATCATCAATCATCAATCATCAATCATCAATCATCAATCATCAATCATCAATCATCAATCATCAATCATCAATCATGAATCATCAGTCATGAATCGTCAATCATCAATCATCAATCATCAATCATAAATTATCAATCATCAATCGTCAATCATCAATCATAAATTATCAATCATCAATCGTCAATCGTCAATCGTATATCATCAATCATCAATCGTCAATCATCAATCATCAATCATCAATCATCAATCATCAATCATCAATCATCAATCATCAATTATCAATCATCAATAATCAATCATCAATCATCGATCATCAATCATAAATCATCAATCATCAATTATCAATCATCAATTATCAATCATAAATTATCAATCATCAATAGTCAATCATCAATCAACAATCAAGAATCATGTATCATCAATTTATATATCAATCATCAATCATATATTATCAAACATCAATCGTCAATAATCAATCATCAATCATCAATTACCAATCGTATATTATCAATCATCAATCGTCAATCATCAATCATAAATTATCAATCATCAATCGTCAATCGTCAATCATCAATCATCAATCATCAATCACTAATCATCAATCATCAATCATCAATCATCTATCATCTATCATCAATCATCAATCATCAATCATCAATCATCAATCATCAATCATCAATCATCAATCATCAATCATCAATCATCAATCATCAATCATCAATCATCAATCATCAATCATCAATCACCAATCATCAATCATCAATCATCAATCATCAATCATCAATCATCAATCATCAATCATAAATCATCAATCATCAATCATCAATTATCAATCATCAATCATCAATCATGTATTACCAATCATCCATCATCAATCATCAATCGTCAATCATCAACGTTCAACCATAAATCATCAATCATCAATTACCAATAATGAATCATAAATTATCAATCATCAATCGCCAATCATAAATCATCAATCAGCAATCATCAATCATCAATCAGCATTCATCAATCATCAATCATCAATCATCAATCATCAATCATCAATCATCAACCCTCAATCATCAATCATCAATAATCAATCATCAATCATCAATCATCAATCATCAACCATCAATCTTCAATCATCAATCATCAATCATCAACCATCAATTATCAATCATCAATCAACATTCATCAATCATCAATCATTAATCATCACTCAACAATCACTAATCATCAATCACCACGCATCAATCATCAATCATCGTGCAACAATCATCACTCATTAATCATCAATCATCAATCATCAATCATCAATCATCAATACTCAATCATCAATCATCAATCATCAATCATCAATCATCAATCATCAATGATCAATCATCAATCATAAATTATCAATCATCAATCGTCAATTATCAATCATATATTATCAATCATCAATCGTCAATCATCAATCATAAATTATCAATCATCAATCGTCAATCATCAATCATCAATCATCAATCATCAATCATCAATCATCAATCATCAATCATCAATCATCAATCATCAATCATCAATCATCAATCATCAATCATCAATCATCAATCATCAATCATCAATCATCAATCATCAATCATCTATCATCAATCATCAATCATCAATCTTCAATCATCAATCCTCAATCATCAATCATCAATCATCAATCATCAATCATCAATCGTCAATCATCAATCATCAATCATCAATCATCAATCATCAATCATCAATCATCAATCATCAATCATCAATCATCAATCATCAATCATCAATCATCAATCATCAATCATCAATCATCAATCATCAGTCATCAATCATCAATCATCAATCATCAATCATCAATCATCAATCATCAATCATCTATCATCAATCATCAATCATCAATCATCAATCATCAATCATCAATCATTAATCATCAATCATCAATCATCAATCATCAATCATCAACCATATATTATCAATCATCAATCGTCAATTATCAATCACCAATCATCAATCATCAATCATCAGTCATCAGTCATCAATCATCAATCATCAATCATCAATCATCAATCATCAATCATCAATCATCAATCATCAATCACCAACATCAATCATCAATCATCAATCATCAATCATTTATCATCAATCATATAATATATATCATCAATCGTCAATCATCAATTTGCAATCACCAATCATCAACCATCAATCATCAATCATCAATCATCTATCATAAATCATCAATCATCAATCTTCAATCATCAATCCTCAATCATCAATCATCAATCATCAATCATCAATCGTCAACCATCAATCATCAATCATCAATCATCAATCATCAATCATCAATCATCAATCATCAATCATCAATCATCAATCATCAATCATCAATCATCAATCATCAATCATCAATCATCAATCATCAATCATCAATCATCAGTCATCAATCATCAATCATCAATCATCAATCATCAATCATCAATCATCTATCATCAATCATCAATCATCAATCATCAATCATCAATCATCAATCATTAATCATCAATCATCAATCATCAATCATCAATCATCAATTATATATTATCAATCATCAATCGTCAATTATCAATCACCAATCATCAATCATCATTCATCTACCATCAATCATCAATCATCAATCATCAATCACCAATCATCAATCATCAATCATCAATCATCAATCATCAATCATCAGTCATCAATAATCAATCATCAATCATCAATCATCAATCATCAACCATCAATCATCAATCATCAATCATCAATCATCAATCATCAATCATCAATCATCAATCATCTATCATCAACCATCAATCATCAATCATCAATCAACATTCATCAATCAACAATCATCAATCATCACTCATCAATCATCAATTATCAATCACCACTCAACAATCATCAATCATCAATCATCAATCATCAATCATCAATCATCAATCATCAATCATCACTCATCAATCATCAATCATCAATCATCAATCATCAATCATCAATCATCAATCATCAATCATCAATCATCAATCATCAATCATAAATCATAAATCATAAATCATTAATCATCTATCATCAGTCATCAATCATCAACCTTCAGTCATCAATCATCAATCATCAAATATCAATCATCAATCATCAAACATCAATCATCAATCATCAATCATCAATTATCAATCATCAAACATCAATCATCAATCATCAATCATCAATCATCAATCATCAATCATAAATCATTAATCATCTATCATCAATCATCAATCATCAACCTTCAGTCATCAATCATCAATCATCAAATATCAATCATCAATCATCAAACATCAATCATCAATCATCAATTATCAATCATCAATCATCGATAATCAATCATCAATCATCAGTCATCAATCATCAATCATCAATCATCAATCATCAATCATCCATCATCAATCATTAATCATATATTATCAATTATCAATCATGCATCATCAATCATATATTATCATTCATCAATCGTCAATCATCAATCATCAACCATCAATCATCAATCATCAATCATCAATAATCAATCATCAGTCATCAATCATCAATCATCAATCATCAATCATCAATCATCAATCATCAATCATCAATCTTCAATCATCAATCATTAATTATCAAACATCAATCATCAATCATCAATCATCAATAATCTATCATCAACCATCAATCATCAATCATCAATCAGCATTCATCAATCAACAATCATCAATCATCACTCATCAATCATCAATTATCGATCACCACTCAACAATCATCAATCATCAATCATCAATCATCAATCATCAATCATCAATCATCAATCATCAGTCATCAATCATCAATCATCAATCATCAGTCATCAATCATCAATCATCAACCATCAATCATCAATCATCAATCATCAATCATCAATCATCTATCATCAACCATCAATCATCAATCATCAATCAACATTCATCAATCAACAATCATCAATCATCACTCATCAATCATCAATTATCAATCACCACTCAACAATCATCAATCATCAATCATCAATCATCAATCATCAATCATCAATCATCAATCATCAATCATCAATCATCAATCATCAATCATCAATCATCAATCATCAATCATCAATCATCAATCATCAATCATCAATCATCAATCATCAATCATCAATCATCAATCATCAATCATCAATCATCAATCATCAATCATCAATCATCAATCATCAATCATCAACCATCAATCATCAATCATCAATCATCAATCATCAATCATCAATCATCAATCATCAATCATAAATCATAAATCATCAATCATCAATCATCAATCATAAATTATCAATTATCAATCATCAATCATCAATCATCAATCATCAATCATCAATCATAAATTCTCAATCATCAATCGTCAGTCATCAATCATCAATCATCAATCATCAATCATCAATCATCATTCATCAATCATCAATCATCAATCATCAATCATCAATCATCAATCATCAATCATCAATTAACACTCATCACTCATCAATCATCAATCATCAATCATCGTTCATCAATCATCAATCATAAATTATCATTCATCAATCGTCAATAATCAATCATAAATTATCAATCATAAATCGTCAATCATCACTCATCAATCATCAATCATCAATCATCAATCATCAATCATCAATCATCAATCATCAATCATCAATCATCAATCATCAATCATCAATCATCAATCATCAATCATCAATCATCAATCATCAATCATCAATCATCAATTATCAATCATCAATCATCAATCATCAATCATCAATCATCAATAATCAATAATCAATAATCAATAATCAATAATCAATCATAAAT
The DNA here is from genome assembly GCA_954870665.1 of Stratiomys singularior. Taxonomy (NCBI): domain Eukaryota; kingdom Metazoa; phylum Arthropoda; class Insecta; order Diptera; family Stratiomyidae; genus Stratiomys; species Stratiomys singularior. The sequence continues at coordinate 16,116 of CATOZT010000176.1, forward strand.
CATAAATGATCAATCCTCAATCATAAATTCTCAATGATCAATCGTCAATCTTCAATCATCAATCATTAATTATTGATCATTAATCATGAATCATAAATCATAAATCATAAATCATAAATCATCAATCATTAATCATTAATCATCAATCATCAATCATGTATCATCAATCATCAATCGTCAATCAAAGGCTGTCAATCATCAATCGTCAATCATCAATCATCAATCATATATTATCATTCATCAATCGTCAATTATCAATCATGAATCATCAATCATAAATTATCAATCATCAATCGTCAATCATCAATCTTTAATCATCAATCACCAATTATAAATCATCAATCATAAATCATCAATCATCAATCACCAATCATCAATCATCAATCATCATTCATCTACCATCAATCATCAATCATTAATCATTAATTATCAATCATCAATCATCAACCTTCAGTCATCAATCATCAATCATCAAATATCAATCATCAATCATCAATCATCAATCATTAATTATAAATCATCAATCATCAATCATCAATCATCAATCATCAATCATCAATCATCAATCATCTATCATCAATCATCAATCATCAATCATCAATCATCAATCATCAATCATTAATCATATATTATCAATTATCACTCATGAATCATCAATCATATTTTATCATTCATCAATCGTCAATCATCAATCATCAATCATCAACCATCAATCATCAATCATCAATCATCAATCATCATTCATCAATCATCAATCATTAATCATTAATTATCAATCATCAATCATCAACCTTCAGTCATCAATCATCAATCATCAAATATCAATCATCAATCATCAAACATCAATCATCAATCATCAATCATCAATCATCAATCATCAATCATCAATCATTAATTATAAATCATCAATCATCAATCATCAATCATCAATCATCAATCATCAATCATCAATCATCAATCATCAATCATCAATCATCAATCATTAATCATATATTATCAATTATCACTCATGAATCATCAATCATATTTTATCATTCATCAATCGTCAATCATCAATCATCAATCATCAACCATCAATCATCAATCATCAATCATCAATCATCAATCATCAATCGTCAATCATCAATCATCAATCATCAATCATCAACCATCAATCATCAATCATCAATCATCAACCTTCAGTCATCAATCATCAATCATCAAATATCAATCATCAATCATCAAACATCAATCATCAATCATCAATCATCAATCATTAATTATAAATCATCAATCATCAATCATCATTCATCAATCATCAATCAACAATCATCAATCATCAATCATCAATCATCAATCATCAATCATCTATCATCAATCATCAATCATCAATCATCAATCATCAATCATCAATCATGAATCATCAGTCATGAATCGTCAATCATCAATCATCAATCATCAATCATAAATTATCAATCATCAATCGTCAATCATCAATCATAAATTATCAATCATCAATCGTCAATCGTCAATCGTATATCATCAATCATCAATCGTCAATCATCAATCATCAATCATCAATCATCAATCATCAATCATCAATCATCAATCATCAATCATCAATCATCAATTATCAATCATCAATAATCAATCATCAATCATCGATCATCAATCATAAATCATCAATCATCAATTATCAATCATCAATCATCAATCATAAATTATCAATCATCAATCGTCAATCATCAATCAACAATCAAGAATCATGTATCATCAATTTATATATCAATCATATATTATCAAACATCAATCGTCAATAATCAATCATCAATCATCAATTACCAATCGTATATTATCAATCATCAATCGTCAATCATCAATCATAAATTATCAATCATCAATCGTCAATCGTCAATCATCAATCATCAATCACTAATCATCAATCATCAATCATCAATCATCAATCATCTATCATCTATCATCAATCATCAATCATCAATCATCAATCATCAATCATCAATCATCAATCATCAATCATCAATCATCAATCATCAATCATCAATCATAAATCATCAATCATCAATCATCAATTATCAATCATCAATCATCAATCATCAATCATGTATTACCAATCATCCATCATCAATCATCAATCGTCAATCATCAACGTTCAACCATAAATCATCAATCATCAATTACCAATAATGAATCATAAATTATCAATCATCAATCGCCAATCATAAATCATCAATCAGCAATCATCAATCATCACTCAGCATTCATCAATCATCAATCATCAATCATCAATCATCAATCATCAATCCTCAATCATCAATCATCAATAATCAATCATCAATCATCAATCATCAATCATCAATCATCAACCATCAATCTTCAATCATCAATCATCAATCATCAACCATCAATTATCAATCATCAATCAACATTCATCAATCATCAATCATTAATCATCACTCAACAATCACTAATCATCAATCACCACGCATCAATCATCAATCATCGTGCAACAATCATCACTCATTAATCATCAATCATCAATCATCAATCATCAATCATCAATACTCAATCATCAATCATCAATCATCAATCATCAATCATCAATCATCAATGATCAATCATCAATCATAAATTATCTATCATCAATCATCAATCATGAATCATCAATCATCAATCATCAATCATCAATCATCAATCATCAATCATCAATCATCAATCATCAATCATCAATCATCAATCATCAATCATCAATCATCAATCATCAATCATCAATCATCAATCATCAATCATCAATCATCAATCATCAATCATCAGTCATCAATCATCAATCATCAATCATCAATCATCAATCATCAATCATCAATCATCTATCATCAATCATCAATCATCAATCATCAATCATCAATCATCAATCATTAATCATCAATCATCAATCATCAATCATCAATCATCAATCATCAACCATATATTATCAATCATCAATCGTCAATTATCAATCACCAATCATCAATCATCAATCATAAATTATCAATCATCAATCATTAATCATCAATTATCAATCATCAATCATCAAACATCAATCATCAATCATCAATCATCAATCATCAATCATCAATCATCAATCATCAACCATCAATCATTAATCATTAATCATCTATCATCAATCATCAACCTTCAGTCATCAATCATCAATCATCAAATATCAATCATCAATCACCAACATCAATCATCAATCATCAATCATCAATCATTTATCATCAATCATCAATCATCAATCATAAATCATAAATCATTAATCATCTATCATCAGTCATCAATCATCAACCTTCAGTCATCAATCATCAATCATCAAATATCAATCATCAATCATCAAACATCAATCATCAATCATCAATCATCAATTATCAATCATCAAACATCAATCATCAATCATCAATCATCAATCATCAATCATCAATCATCAATCATCAATCATCAATCATAAATCATTAATCATCTATCATCAATCATCAATCATCAACCTTCAGTCATCAATCATCAATCATCAAATATCAATCATCAATCATCAAACATCAATCATCAATCATCAGTTATCAATCATCAATCATCGATAATCAATCATCAATCATCAGTCATCAATCATCAATTATCAATCATCAATCATCCATCATCAATCATTAATCATATATTATCAATTATCAATCATGCATCATCAATCATATATTATCATTCATCAATCGTCAATCATCAATCATCAACCATCAATCATCAATCATCAATCATCAATAATCAATCATCAGTCATCAATCATCAATCATCAATCATCAATCATCAATCATCAATCTTCAATCATCAATCATTAATTATCAAACATCAATCATCAATCATCAATCATCAATAATCTATCATCAACCATCAATCATCAATCAGCATTCATCAATCAACAATCATCAATCATCACTCATCAATCATCAATTATCGATCACCACTCAACAATCATCAATCATCAATCATCAATCATCAATCATCAATCATCAATCATCAATCATCAATCATCAATCATCAATCATCAATCATCAATCATCAATCATCAATCATCAATCATCAGTCATCAATCATCAATCATCAACCATCAATCATCAATCATCAATCATCAATCATCAATCATCAATCATCAATCATCAATCATCAATCATCTATCATCAACCATCAATCATCAATCATCAATCATCAATCAACATTCATCAATCAACAATCATCAATCATCACTCATCAATCATCAAATATCAATCACCACTCAACAATCATCAATCATCAATCATCAATCATCAATCATCAATCATCAATCATCAATCATGAATCATCAATCATCAATCATCAATCATCAATCATCAATCATCAATCATCAATCATCAATCATCAATCATCAATCATCAATCATCAATCATCAATCATCAATCATCAATCATCAATCATCAATCATCAATCATCAATCATCAATCATCAATCATCAATCATCAATCATCAACCATCAATCATCAATCATCAATCATCAATCATCAATCATCAATCATCAATCATCAATCATCAATCATCAATCATCAATCATCAATCATCAATCATCAATCATAAATCATAAATCATCAATCATCAATCATCAATCATAAATTATCAACTATCAATCATCAATCATCAATCATCACTCATCAATCATAAATTCTCAATCATCAATCGTCAGTCATCAATCATCAATCATCAATCATCAATCATAATTCATCAATCATCAATCATCAATCATCAATCATCAATCATCAATTAACACTCATCACTCATCAATCATCAATCATCAATCATCGTTCATCAATCATCAATCATAAATTATCATTCATCAATCGTCAATAATCAATCATAAATTATCAATCATAAATCGTCAATCATCACTCATCAATCATCAATCATCAATCATCAATCATCAATCATCAATCATCAATCATCAATCATCAATCATCAATCATCAATCATCAATCATCAATCATCAATCATCAATCATCAATTATCAATCATCAATCATCAATCATCAATCATCAATCATCAATCATCAATAATCAATAATCAATAATCAATAATCAATAATCAATAATCAATAATCAATCATAAATCATAAATGATCAATCCTCAATTATAAATTCTCAATGATCAATCGTCAATCTTCAATCATCAATCATTAATTATTGATCATTAATCATGAATCATAAATCATAAATCATAAATCATCAATCATTAATCATCAATCATCAATCATGTATCATCAATCATCAATCGTCAATCAAAGGCTGTCAATCATCAATCGTCAATCATCAATCATCAATCATATATTATCATTCATCAATCGTCAATTATGAATAATGAATCATCAATCATAAATTATCAATCATTAATCGTCAATCATCAATCTTTAATCATCAATCACCAATTATAAATCATCAATCATAAATCATCAATCATCAATCACCAATCATCAATCATCAATCATCATTCATCTACCATCAATCATCAATCATTAATCATTAATTATCAATCATCAATCATCAACCTTCAGTCATCAATCATCAATCATCAAATATCAATCATCAATCATCAAACATCAATCATCAATCATCAATCATTAATTATAAATCATCAATCATCAATCATCAATCATCAATCATCAATCATCAATCATCAATCATCAATCATCTATCATCAATCATCAATCATCAATCATCAATCATCAATCATCAATCATCAATCATCAATCATTAATCATATATTATCAATTATCACTCATGAATCATCAATTATATTTTATCATTCATCAATCGTCAATCATCAATCATAAATCATCAACCATCAATCATCAATCATCAATCATCAATCATCAATCATCAATCATCAATCATTAATCATTAATTATCAATCATCAATCATCAACCTTCAGTCATCAATCATCAATCATCAAATATCAATCATCAATCATCAAACATCAATCATCAATCATCAATCATCAATCATTAATTATAAATCATCAATCATCAATCATCAATCATCAATCATCAATCATCAATCATCAATCATCAATCATCAATCATCAATCATCTATCATTAATCATCAATCATCAATCATCAATCATCAATCATTAATCATATATTATCAATTATCACTCATGAATCATCAATCATATTTTATCAGTCATCAATCGTCAATCATCAATCATTAATCATCAACCATCAATCATCAATCATCAATCATCAATCATCAATCATCAATCATCAATCGTCAATCATCAATCATCAATCATCAATCATCAACCATCAATCATCAATCATCAATCATCAACCTTCAGTCTTCAATCATCAATCATCAAATATCAATCATCAATCATCAAACATCAATCATCAATCATCAATCATCAATCATCAATCATTAATTATAAATCATCAATCATCAATCATCATTCATCAATCATCAATCATCAATCATCAATCATCAATCATCAATCATCAATCATCAATCATCAATCATCAATCATGTATCATCAATCATCAATCATCAATCATCAATCATCAATCATTAATCATATATTATCAATTATCACTCATGAATCATCAATCATATTTTATCATACATCAATCGTCAATCATCAATCATCAATCATCAACCATCAATCATCAATCATCAATCTTCAATCATCAATCATCAATCATCAATCATCAATCATCAATCATCAATCATCAATCATCAATCATCAATCATCAATCATCAATCATCAATCATCAATCATCAATCATCAATCATCAATCATCAATCATCAACCATCAATCATCAATCATCAATCATCAATCATCAATCATCAATCACCAATCATCAATCATCAATCATCAATCATAAATCATAAATCATTAATCATCTATCATCAATCATCAATCATCAACCTTCAGTCATCAATCATCAATCATCAAATATCAATCATCAATCATCAAACATCAATCATCAATCATCAATCATCAATTATCAATCATCAATCATCAATCATCAATCATCAATCATCAATCATCAATCATCAATCATCAATTATCAATCATCAATCATTAATCATTTATTATCAATTATCAATCATGCATCATCAATCATATATTATCATTCATCAATCGTCAATCATCAATCATCAACCATCAATCATCAATCATCAATCATCAATCATCAATCATCAATAATCAATAATCAATCATCAATCATCAATCATCAATCATCAATCATCAATCATCAATCATCAATCATTAATTATCAATCATCAATCATCAATCATCAATATTCTATCATCAACCATCAATCATCAATCAGCATTCATCAATCAACAATCATCAATCATCACTCATCAATCATCAATTATCAATCACCACTCAACAATCATCAATCATCAATCATCAATCATCAATCATCAATCATTAATAATCAATCATCAATCATCAATCATCAATCATCAATCATCAATCATCAATCATCAATCATCAATCATCAATCATCAATCATCAATCATCAATCATCAATCATCAATCATCAATCACCAATCATCAATCATCAATCATCAGTCATCAATCATCAATCATCAACCATCAATCATCAATCATCAATCATCAATCATCAATCATCAATCATCAATCATCAACCATCAATCATCAATTCTTAATCATTAATTATCAATCATCAATCATCAACCTTCAGTCATCAATCATCAATCATCAAATATCAATCATCAATCATCAAACATCAACCATCAATCATCAATCATCAATCATCAATCATTAATTATAAATCATCAATCATCAATCATCAACCTTCAGTCATCAATCATCAATCATCAAATATCAATCATCAATCATCAAACATCAATCATCAATCATCAATCATCAATCATCAATCATCAATCATCAATCATTAATTATAAATCATCAATCATCAATCATCAATCATCAATCATCAATCATCAATCATCAATCATCAATCATCAATCATCAATCATCAATCATCAATCATCTATCATCAATCATCAATCATCAATCATCAATCATCATTCATCAATCATCAATCATTAATCATATATTATCAATTAACACTCATGAATCATCAATCATATTTTATCATTCATCAATTGTCAATTATCAATCATCAATCATCAACCATCAATCATCAATCATCAATCATCAATCATCAATCATCAATCATCAATCATCAATCATCAATCATCAATCATCAATCATCAATCATCAATCATCAATCATCAATCATCAACCATCAATCTTCAATCATCAATCATCAATCATCAATCATCAATCATCAATCATCAATCATCAATCATCAATCATCAATCATCAACCATCAATCATCAATCATTAATCATTAATTATCAATCATCAATCATCAACCTTCAGTCATCAATCATCAATCATCAAATATCAATCATCAATTATCAAACATCAATCATCAATCATCAATCATCAATCATCAATCATCAATCATTAATTATAAATCATCAATCATCAATCATCAATCATCAATCATCAATCATCAACCATCAATCATCAATCATCAATCATCAATCATCAATCATCAATCATCAATTATCAATCATCATTCATCTACCATCATTCATCAATCATCAATCATTAATCATCCAACATCAATCATCAATCATCAATCATCAACCATCAATCATCAATCATTAATCATTAATTATCAATCATCAATCATCAACCTTCAGTCATCAATCATCAATCATCAAATATCAATCATCAATCATCAATCATCAATCATCAATCATCAATCATCAACCATCAATCATCAATCATCAATCATCAATCATCAATCATCAATCATCAATCATCAATTATCAATCATCATTCATCTACCATCATTCATCAATCATCAATCATCAATCATCCAACATCAATCATCAATCATCAATTATCAACCATCAATCATCAATCATTAATCATTAGTTATCAATCATCAATCATCAACCTTCAGTCATCAATCATCAATCATCAAATATCAATCATCAATCATCAAACATCAATCATCAATCATCAATCATCAATCATCAATGATCAATCATCTATCATCAATCACCAATCATCAATCATCAATCATCAATCATCAATCATCAATCATCAATCATCAATCATCAATCATCAATCATCAATCATCTATCATCAATCTTCAATCATCAATCATCAAATATCAATCATCAATCATCAAACATCAATCATCAATCATCAATCATCAATCATCAATCATCAATCATTAATTATAAATCATCAATCATCAATCATCAATCATCAATCATCAATCATCAACCATCAATCATCAATCATCAATCATCAATCATCAATCATCAATCATCAATCATCAATCATCAATCATCAACCTTCAGTCATCAATCATCAATCATCAAATATCAATCATCAATCATCAAACATCAATCATCAATCATCAATCATCAATCATCAATCATCAGTCATCAATCATCAATCATCAATCATCAATCATAAATCATAAATCATTAGTCATCTATCATCAATCATCAATCATCAACCTTCAGTCATCAATCATCAATCATCAAATATCAATCATCAATCATCAATCATCAAACATCAATCATCAATCATCAATTATCAATCATCAATCATCAATCATCAATCATCAATCATCAATCATCAATCATTAATCATTTATCAATCATGCATCATCAATCATATATTATCATTCATCAATCGTCAATCATCAATCATCAACCATCAATCATCAATCATCAATCATCAATCATCAATAATCAATAATCAATAATCAATCATCAATCATCTATCATCAATCATCAATCATCAATCATCAATCATCAATCATCAATCATTAATTATCAAACATCAATCATCAATCATCAATCATCAATAATCTATCATTAACCTTCAATCATCAATCATCAATCAGCATTCATCAATCAACAATCATCAATCATCACTCATCAATCATCAATTATCAATCACCACTCAACAATCATTAATCATCAATCATCAATCATCAATCATCAATCATCAATCATCAATCATCAATCATCAATCATCAATCATCAATCATCAATCATCAATCATCAATCATCAATCATCAATCATCAATCATCAATCATCAATCATCAATCATCAATCATCAATCATCAATCATCAATCATCAATCATCGATCATTGATCATCAATCACCAATCATCAATCATCAATCATCAGTCATCAATCATCAATCATCAACCATCAATCATCAATCATCAATCATCAATCATCAATCATCAATCATCAATCATCAATCATCAATCATCAATCATCTACCATCTATCATCAACCATCAATCATCAATCATCAATCAACATTCATCAATCAACAATCATCAATCATCACTCATCAATCATCAATTATCAATCACCACTCAACAATCATCAATCATCAATCATCAATCATCAATCATCAATCATCAATCATCAATCATCAATCATCAATCATCAATCATCAATCATCAATCATCAATCATCAATCATCAATCATCAATCATCAATCATCAATCATCAATCATCAATCATCAATCATCAATCATCAATCATCAATCATCAATTATCAATCATCAATCATCAATCACCAATCATCAATCATCAATCATCAATCATCAATCATGAACCATCAATCATCATTCATCAATCATCAATCATCAATCATCAATCATAAATCATAAATCATAAATCATAAATCATAAATCATAAATCATAAATCATCAATCATCAATAATCAATCATCAATCATCAATCATCAATCATAAGTTATCAATTATCAATCATCAATCATCAATCATCAATCATCAATCATAAATTCTCAATCATCAATCGTCAGTCATCAATCATCAATCATCAATCATCAATCATCAATCATCAATCATCAATCATCAATCATCAATCATCAATCATCAATCATCAATCATCAATCATCATTCATCAATCATCAATCATCAATCATCAATCAACAATTATCAATCATCAATCATCAATTAACACTCATCACTCATCAATCATCAATCATCAATCATCTATCATCAATCATCAATCATAAATTATCATTCATCAATCGTCAATAATCAATCATAAATTATCAATCATAAATCGTCAATCATCACTCATCAATCATCAATCATCAATCATCAATAATCAATCATAAATCATCAAACATCAATCATCAATCATCAATCATCAATCATCAATCATCAATCATCAATCATCAATCATCAATCATCAATCATCAATCATCAATCATAAATCATAAATGATCAATCATCAATCATAAATTCTCAATGATCAATCGTCAATCATCAATCATCAATCATTAATTACTAATCATCAATCATGAATCATAAATCATAAATCATCAATCATCAATCATCAATCATCAACCATCAATCATTAATCATATATTATCAATTATCCATCATGAATCATCAATCATATTTTATCATTCATCAATCGTCAATCATCAATCATCAATCATCAACCATCAATCATCAATCATCAATCATCAATCATCAATCATCGATCATCAATCATCAATCATCAATCCTCAATCATCAATCATCAATCATCAATCATCAATCAACAATTATAATCATCAATCATCAATCATCAATCATCACTCATCAATCATATATTATCATTCATCAATCGTCAATTATCATTCATGAATCATCAATCATAAATTATCAATCATCAATCGTCAATCATCAATCTTTAATCATCAATCACCAATTATAAATCATCAATCATAAATCATCAATCATCAATCACCAATCATCAATCATCAATCATCAATCATCATTCATCTACCATCAATCATCAATCATCAATCATCAAACACCAATCATCATTCATCTACCATCAATCATCAATCATCAATCATCAATTATCAATCATCATTCATCTACCATCATTCATCAATCATCAATCATCAATCATCAAACATCAATCATCAATCATCAATCATCAATCATCAACCATCAATCATCAATCATTAATCATTAATTATCAATCATCAATCATCAACCTTCAGTCATCAATCATCAATCATCAAATATGAATCATCAATCATCAAACATCAATCCTCAATCATCAATCATCAATCATCAATCATCAATCATCAATCATCAATCATCAATCATCAATCATCAATCATCAATCATCAATCATCAATCATCAATCATCAATCATAAATCATCAATCATCAATCATCAATCATCGATCATCAATCATCAGTCATCAATCATCAATCATCTATCATCAATCATCAATCATCAATCATTAATTATATATTATCAATTATCAATCATGAATCATCAATCATATTTTATCTTTCATCAATCGTCAATCATCAATCATCAATCATCAAACATCAATCATCAATCATCAATCATCAATCATCAATCATCAATCATCAATCATCAATCATCAATCATCAATCATCAATCAACAATTATCAATCATCAATCATCAATCAACAATCATCAATCATCAATCATCAATCAACAATTATCAATCATCAATCATCAATTAACAATCATCACTCATCAATCATCAATAATCAATCATCAATCATCGTTCATCAATCATCAATCATAAATTATCATTCATCAATCGTCAATCATCATTCATAAATTATCAATCATCAATTGTCAATCATCACTCATCAATCAGCAATCATCAATCATCGATCAACATTCATCAATCAACAATCATCAATCATAAATGATAAATCATCAATCATCAATCATATATTCTCAATGACCAATCGTCAATCATCAATCATCAATCATTAATTATGAATCATCAATCATAAATCATAAATCATAAATCATAAATCATAAATCATAAATCATAAATCATAAATCATAAATCATAAATCATAAATCATAAATCATAAATCATAAATCATAAATCATAAATCATAAATCATAAATCATAAATCATAAATCATAAATCATAAATCATAAATCATAAATCATAAATCATAAATCATAAATCATAAATCATAAATCATAAATCATAAATCATCAATCATCAATCATCAATCATGTATCATCAAACCTCAATCGTCAATCACATGCTGTCAATCATCAATCGTCAATCATCAATCATCAATCATATGTTATCATTCATCAATCGTCAATTATCAATCATCAATCATTAATCATAAATTGCCAATCATCAATCGTCAATCATCAATCTTTAATCATCAATCACCAATTATAAATCATCAATCATAAATCATCAATCATCAATCACCACTCATCAATCATTAATCATAAATCATCAATTATCAATCATCAATCATCAAACATGAATCATCAATCATCAATCATCAATCATATATTATCAATCATCAATCATGAATCATCAATCATATATTATCATTCATCAATCGTCAATCATAAATCATCAATCATCAATCATATAATATCAATCATCAATCGTCAACCATCAATCATTAATCATCACTTTGCAATCATCAATCATCAACCATCAATCATCAATCATCAATCATCACTCATCAATCATCAATCATCAATCATCAATCATCAATCATCAATCATCAATTATCAATCATCAATCATCAATCATAAATTATCAATCATCAATCGTCAATCATCAATCTTTAATCATCAATCATCAATCATCAATCATCAATCATCAATCATTAATCATCAATCATCAATCATCAATCATCAACCATCAATCATCAATCATCAATCAAAAATCATCACTCATCAATCATCAATCATCAATCATCAATCATCAATCATCAATCATCAATCATAGATCATCAATCATCAATCATCAATCATCAATCATCAATCATCAATCATCAATCATCAATCATCAATCATCAATCATCAATCATCAATCATCAATCATCAATCATCAATCATCAATCATCAATCATCACTCATCAATCATCAATCATCAATCTTCAATCACAAATCATCAATCATCAATCATCAATTGTCAATCATCAATCATCAATCAATAATCATCAATCATCAATCATCGATCAACATTCATCAATCATCAATCATCAATCATCAAGCATCAATTGTCAATCATCAATCATCAATCATTAATCATCAATCATCAATCATCGATCAACATTCATCAATCAACAATCATCACTCATCAATCATCAATCACCACTGATCAATCATCAATCATCATTCATCTACCATCAATCATCAATCATCGTTGATCAATCATCAATCATCAACCATTAATCATCAATCATCAATCATCAATCATCAATCATCAATCAAAAATCATCAATCATCAATCATCAATCATCAATCATCAATCATCAATCATCAATCATCAATCATCAATCATCAATCATCAATCATCAATCATCAATCATCAATCATCAATCATCAATCATCAATCATCAATCATCAATCATCAATCATCAATCATCAATCATCAATCATCAATCATCACTCATCAATCATCAATCATCAATCATCAATCATCAATTGTCAATCATCAATCATCAATCATTAATCATCAATCATCAATCATCGATCAACATTCATCAATCAACAATCATCACTCATCAATCATCAATCATCAATCACCACTGATCAATCATCAATCATCATTCATCTACCATCAATCATCAATCATCGTTCATCAATCATCAATCATCAACCATCAATCATCAATCATCAATCATCAATCATCAATCATCAATCATCAATCATCAATCATCAATCATCAATCATCAATCATCAATCATCAATCATCAATCATCAATCATCAATCATCAATCATCAATCATCAATCATCAATCATCAATCATCAATCATCAATCATCAATCATCAATCATCAATCATCAATCATCAATCATCAATCATCAATCATCAATCATCAATCATCAATCATCAATCATCAATCATCAATCATCAATCATAAATCATAAATCATAAATCATAAATCATAAATCATAAATCATCAATCATCAATCATCAATCATCAATCATCAATCATCAATCATCAATCATCAATCATCAATTATCAATTATCAATCATCAATCATCAATCATCAATCATCAATCATCAATCATCAATCATCAATCATCAATCATCAATCATCAATCATCAATCATCAATCACCAACCATCAACTATGAATCATCAATCAACATTCATCAATCATCAATCATCGATCATCAATCATCACTCATCTATCATCAATCATCAATCACCACTCATCATTCATCAATCATCAATCATCAATCATCACTCATTAATCATCAATCATCAATCATCAATCATCCATCATTAATCATCAATCAACAATCATCAATCATCAATCATCAATCATCAATCATCAATCATCAATCATCAATCATCAATCATCAATCATCAATCATCAATCATCAATCATCAATCATCAATCATCAATCATTAATCATCAATCATCAATCATCAATCATCAATCATCAATCATCAATCATCAATCATCAATCATCAATCATCAATCATCAATTATCAATTATCAATCATCAATCATCAATCATCAATAATCAATCATAAATTATCACTCATCAATCGTCAATCATCAAAAATTAATCATATATTATCTACTATCAATCGTCAATCATCAATCATCAATTTGCAATCACCAATCATCAACCATCAATCATCAATCATCAATCATCATCCATTAATAATCAATAATCAATCATCAATCATTTAATATTAATCATCTATCATCAGTCATCATTCATCAACCTTCAATCATCAATCATCAATCATCAATCATCAATCATCAATCATCAATCATCAATCATTAATCATCAATCATCAATCATATATTATCAATCATCAATCGTCAATTATTAATCATCAATCATCAATTACCAATCATCAATCATAAATTATCAATCATCAATCATCAATCATCAATCATCAATCATCAATCATCAATTATCAATCATCAATCATCAAACATCAATCATCAATCATCAATCAACAATCATCAATCATCAATCATCAATCATCAACCATCAATCATCAATCATTTAATATTAATCATCTATTATCAATCATCATTCATCAACCTTCAGTCATCAATCATCAATCATCAAATATCAATCATCAATCATCAAACATCAATCGTGAATCATCAATCATCAATCATCAATCATCAATCATCAATCATCAATCATCAATCATCAATGATCAATCATAATTCATATATTATCAATTATCAATCATGAATCATCAACCATATATTATATTCATCAATCGTCAATCATCAATCATCAACCATCAATCATATATTATCAATCATCAATTATCAACCATCAATCATTAATCATCTATCATCAATCATCACTCATCAAACTTCAGACATCAATCATCAATCATCAATCATCAATCATCAATCATCAATCATTATGCATATATTATCAATTATCAATCATGAATCATCAATGATATATTATATTCATCAATCGTCAATCATCAATCATCAACGATCAATCATATATTATCAATCATCAATTATCAACCATCAATCATTAATCATCTATCATCAATCATCAATCATCAATCATCAAACTTCAGACATCAATCAACAATTATCAATCATCAATCATCAATCATCACTCATCAATCATCAATCATCAATCATCAATCATCAATCATCAATCATCAATCATCAATCATCAACCATCAATCATCAATCAATTAATATTAATCATCTATTATCAATCATCATTCGTCAACCTTCAGCCATCAATCATCAATCATCAAATATCAATCATCAATCATCAAACATCAATCATGAATCATCAATCATCAATCATCAATCATCAATCATCAATCATCAATCATCAAGCATCAATCATCAATCATCAATCATCAATCATCAATCATCAATCAGCATTCATCAATCATCAATCATCAATCGTCAATCATCAATCATCAATCATCAATCATCAATCATCAATCATCAATCATCAATCATCAATCATCAATCATCAATCATCAATTATCAATCATCAATCATCAATCATCAATCATCAATCATCAATCGTCAATCATTAATCATCAATAATCAATCATATATTATCTATCATCAATCGTCAATCATCAATCATCAATTTTCAATCACCAATCATCATTCATCAACCACCAATCATCAATCATCATCCATCAATTATCAATCATCAATCATTAATCATCAATCATCAATCATCAATCATCAATTATCACTCATCATTCATCAATTGTCAATCATCAATCATCAATAATCAATCATCGATCATCAATCATCAATCACCAACCATCAACTATGAATCATCAATCACCATTCATCAATCATCAATCATCGATCATCAATCATCACTCATCAAACATCAAACATCAATCACCACTCATCATTCATAAATCATCGTTCATCAATCATTACTCATTAATCATCAATCATCAATCATCAATCATCAATCATCCATCATCAATCATCAATCATCAATCATCAATCATCAATCATCAATCATCAATCATTAATCATCAATCATCAATCACCAATCATTAATCATCAATCATCAATCATCAATCATCAATCATCAATCATCAATCATCAATCATCAACGTTCAATCATCAATCATCAATAATCAATTACCAATTATTAATCCACAACCATGAAAAATCAATTAGATATAATCAATCATCAATCACTAATTATCAATCATCAATCATCAATCATCAATAATCAAACATCAATCATCACCTATCAATAATCAATCATCAATCATCAGTCAACAGTCATCAATCATCAATCTACAATCCACAATGATGAATCATCAATCATCAATTATCATCCATCAATAATCAATTCTCAATCATCAATCGTCAATATTGAATTATCAATCATCAATCATTAATGATCAATGATCGATCATCAATCATCAATCATCAATCACCAATCATCAATCATCAATCAAAAATCATTAATCATCAATAATCAATCATCAATCATCAATCATCAATCATCAATCATCAATCATCAATCATCCATCATCAATTATCAATCATCAACCATCAAACATCAAACATCAATCATCAATTTGCAATCTTCAATCATCAATCATCAGTCATCATTCATCATTCATCAATCATCAATCATCAATCATCACTCATCAATCATCAATTATCAATCATCAATCATCAATCATCAATCATCAATCATCAATCATCAATCATCAATCATCAATCATCAATCATCAATCATCTATCATCAATCATCAATCATCGATCATTAATCAACAACTATCAATCATTAATCATCAATCATCAATCATCAATCATCAATCATCAATCATCAATCATCAATCATCAATCATCAATCATCAATCATCAATCATCAATCATCAATCATCAATCATCAATCATCAATCATCAATCATCAATCATCAATCATAAATCATCAATCACCAATCATCAATCATCAATCATCACTCATCAATCATCAATCCCCAATCATAAATCATCGTTCATCAATCATCAATCATATATTATCATTCATCAATAGTCAATCATCAATCATCAATC
>CATOZT010000177.1:0-47477 GCA_954870665.1 Stratiomys singularior
TGATGATTGATGATTGATGATTGATGATTGATGATTGATGATTAATCATGTTTGATGATTGATGATTGATGATTCATGATTGTTGATTGATGATTGATGATAGATGATAGATGATTGATGATTGTTGATTGATGATTGATGATTGATGATTGATGATGCATGATAGATGATAGATGATTGATGATTGATGATTGATGATTGATGATTGATGATTGATGATTGGTGATTGATGATTGATGATTGATGTTTGATGATTGATGATTGATGATTGATGATTGATGATTGATGATTGATTATTGATGATTGATGATTGATGATTGATGATTGATGATTGATGATTGATGATTGAAGATTGATTGATGATTGATGATTGATGATTGATGATTGATGATTGATGATTGATGATTGATGATTGGTGATTGGTGGTAGATGAAGGATGATTGATGATTGGTGAATGATGATTGATGACTGACGATTGATGATTGATGATTGATGATTGGTGATTGGTGGTAGATGAAGGATGATTGATGATTGGAGAATGATGATTGATGACTGACGATTGATTGATGGTTGATGATTGATGATTGATGATTGATGATTGATGATTGATGATTGATGATTGATGATTGATGATTGATGATTGATGATTGATGATTGATGATTGATGATTGATGATTGATGATTGATGAATGATGATGATGATTGATGATTGATGATAGATGATAGATGATTGATGATTGATGATTGATGATTGATGATTGATGATTGATGATTGGTGATTGATGATTGATGCTTGATGTTTGATGATTGATTATTGATGATTGATGATTGATGATTGATGATTGATGACTGATGATTGATGATTGATGATTGATGATTGATGATTGATGATTGCTGATTGATGATTGATGATTGATGATTGATGATTAATCATGTTTGATGATTGATGATTGATGATTGTTGATTGATGATTGATGATAGATGATAGATGATGGATGATTGTTGATTGATGATTGATGATTCATGATTCATGATTGATGATTGATGATTGATAATTTATGATTGTTGATTGATGATTGATGATTGATGATTGATGATTGATGATTGGTTAATGTAGATTGAGGATTGATGTTTGATGATTGATGATTGATGATTGATGATTGATGTTTGATGATTGATGATTGATGATTGATGATTAAAGATTGATGATTGATGATTGATGATTGATGATTGATGATTGGTGATTGCTGGTAGATGAAGGATGATTGATGATTGGTGAATGATGATTGATGACTGGTTATTGATGATTGATGATTGATGATTGATGATTGATAATTGATGATTGATGATTGATGATTGATGATTGATGATTGAAGATTGATGATTGATGATTGATGATTGGTGATTGGTGGTAGATGAAGGATGATTGATGATTGGTGAATGATGATTGATGACTGACGATTGATGATTGATGATTGATGATTGATGATTGATAATTGATAATTGATGATTGATGATTGATGATTGATGATTGATGATTGATGATTGATGATTGATGATTGATGATTGATGATTGATGATTGATGATTGATGATTGATGATTGATGATTGATGATTGATGATTGATGATTCATGATTCATGATTGATGAATGATGATTGATGATTGATGATTGATGATAGATGATAGATGATTGATGATTGATGATTGATGATTGATGATTGATGATTGATGATTGGTGATTGATGATTGATGATTGATGTTTGATGATTGATGATTGATGATTGATGATTGATGATTGATGATTGATTATTGATGATTGATGATTGATGATTGATGATTGATGATTGATGATTGATGATTGATGATTGAAGATTGATGATTGATGATTGATGATTGATGATTGATGATTGATGATTGATGATTGATGATTGGTGATTGGTGGTAGATGAAGGATGATTGATGATTGGTGAATGATGATTGATGACTGACGATTGATGTTTGATGATTGATGATTGATGATTGATGATTGATAATTGATGATTGATGATTGATGATTGATGATTGATGATTGATGATTGGTGATTGATTATTGATGATTGATGACTGATGTTTGATGATTGATGATTGATGATTGATGATTGATGATTGATGATTGATGGTTGATGATTGATGATTGATGATTGGAGATTGATGGTTGATGATTGATGTTTGATGATTGATGATTGATGATTGATGATTGATGATTGATGATTGATGATTGATGATGGATGATTGATGATTGAAGATTGATGATTGATGATTGAAGATTAATGATTGATGATTGATGATCGATGATTGATGATTGATGATTGATGATTGATGATTGATGATTGATGATTTAAGAATGATGATTGATGATTGATGATTGATGATTGATGATTGATGATTGATGATTGATGATTAATCATGGTTGATGATTGATGATTGATGATTGTTGATTGATGATAGATGATAGATGATTGATGATTGTTGATTGATGATCGATGATTGATGATTGATGATTGATGATTGATAATTTATGATTGTTGATTGATGATTGATGATTGATGATTGGTGATTGGTGGTAGATGAATGATGATTGATGATTGGTGAATGATGATTGATGACTGACGATTGATGATTGATGATTGATTATTGATGATTGATGATTGATGATTGATAATTGGTGATTGATGATTGATGATTGATTATTGATGATTGATGATTGATGATTGATGATTGATGATTGATGATTGATGATTGATGATTGATGATTGATGATTGATGATTGATGATTGATGATTGATGATTGATGATTGATGATTGATGATTGATGAATGATGATTGATGATTGACGATTGATGATTGATGATTGATGATTGATGATTGATGATTGATGATTGATGATTGATGATTGATGATTGATGATTGATGATGGATGGTTGATGATTGATGATTGATGATTGAAGATTGATGATTGATGATTGATGATGGATGATTGATGATTGATGATTGATGATTGATGATTGATGATTGATGATTGATGATTGATGATTGATGATTGATGATTGATGATTGATGATTGATGATTGATGATTAATCATGTTTGATGATTGATGATTGATGATTGATGATTGATGATTGTTGATTGATGATAGATGATAGATGATTGATGATTGTTGATTGATGATTGATGATTGATGATTGATGATTGATGATTGATGATTGATGATTGATGATTGATAATTTATGATTGTTGATTGATGATTGATGATTGATGATTGGTGATTGGTGGTAGATGAAGGATGATTGATGATTGGTGAATGATGATTGATGACTGACGATTGATGATTGATGATTGATGATTGATGATTGATGATTGATGATTGATGATTGATGATTGATAATTGGTGATTGATGATTGATGATTGATAATTGATAATTGATGATTGATGATTGATGATTGATGATTGATGATTGATGATTGATAATTTATGATTGTTGATTGATGATTGATGATTGATGATTGATGATTGATGATTGATGATTGAAGATTGATGATTGATGATTGGTGATTGATGATTGATAATTTATGTTTGATGATTGATGATTGATGATTGATGATTGATGATTGATGTTTGATGATTGATGATTGATGATTGATGATTGATGATTGATGATTAATGATTGATGATTGATGATTGATGATTGATGATTGATGATTGAAGATTGATGATTGATGATTGATGATTGATGATTGGTGATAGGTGATTGGTGGTAGATGAAGAATGATTGATGATTGGTGAATAATGATTGATGACTGACGATTGATGATTGATGATTGATGATTGATGATTGATGATTGATGAATGATGATTGATGATTGATGATTGATGATTGATGATTGATGATTGATGATTGATGATTGATGATTGATGATTGATGATTGATGATTGATGATTGATGATTGATGATTGATGATTGATGATTGATGATTGATGATTGATGATTGATGATTGATGATTGATGATTGATGATTGATGATTGATGATTGATGATTGATGATTGATGATTGATGATTGATGATTGAAGAATGATGATTGATGATTGATGATTGATGATTGGTGATTGGTGGTAGATGAAGGATGATTGATGATTGGTGAATGATGATTGATGACTGACGATTGATGATTGATGATTGATGTTTGATAATTGATGATTGATGATTGATGATTGATGACTGATGATTGATGATTGATGATTGATGATTGATGATTAATGATTGATAATTGATGATTGATGATTGATGATTGATGATTGATGATTGATGATTGATGATTGATGATTGATGATTGATGATTGATGATTGATGATTGATGAATGATGATTGATGATTGATGATTGATGATTGATGATTGATGATTGATGATTGATGATTGATGATTGATGATTGATGATCGATGATAGATGATTGATGATTGATGATTGATGATTGATGATTGATGATTGATGATTGATGATTGATGATTGATGATTGATGATTGATGATTGATGATTGATGATTGATGATTGATGATTGATGATTGATGATTGATGATTGATGATTGGTGATTGTTGATTGATGATTGATGATTGAAGATTGATGATTGTTGATTGATGATTGATGATTGATGATTGATGATTGATGATTGATGATTGATGATTGATGATTGATGATTGATGATTGGTGATTGATGATTGATGGTTGATGTTTGGTGATTGATGATTGATGATTGATGATTGATGATTGATGTTTGATGATTGATGACTGATGATTGATGATTGATGATTGATGATTGATGATTGATGATTGATGATTGATGATTGATGATTGATGATTGATGACTGATGATTGATGATTGATGATTGATGATTGATGATTGATGATTGATGCTTGATGATTGATGATTGATGATTGATGATTGATGATTGATGATTGATGATTGAAGATTGATGATTGTTGATTGATGATTGATGATTGATGATTGACGATTGGTGAATGATGAAGGATGACTGATGATTGATGAATAATGATTGATGATTGATGATTGATGATTGATGATTGATGATCGATGATTGATGATTGAGGATTGATGATTGATGATTGATGATTGATGATTGATGATTGATGATTGATAATTTATGATTGTTGATTGATGATTGATGATTGATGATTGATGATTGATGATTGATAATTGATGATTGATGATTGATGATTGATGATTGATGATTGATGATTGATGCTTGATGATTGATGATTGATGATTGATTTTTGATGATTGATGATTGATGATTGATGATTGATGATTGATGATTGATGATTGATGATTGATGATTGGTGATTGGTGGTAGATGATTGATGATTGATGATTGATGATTGGTGATTGATGATTGATGGTTGATGTTTGGTGATTGATGATTGATGATTGATGATTGATGATTGATGATTGATGTTTGATGATTGATGACTGATGATTGATGATTGATGATTGATGATTGATGATTGATGATTGATGATTGATGATTGATGATTGATGACTGATGATTGAGGATTGATGATTGATGATTGATGATTGATGATTGATGATTGATGATTGATGATTGATGATTGATGATTGATGATTGATGATTGATGATTGATGATTGATGATTGATGATTGAAGATTGATGATTGTTGATTGATGATTGATGATTGATGATTGACGATTGGTGGATGATGAAGGATGACTGATGATTGATGAATAATGATTGATGATTGATGATTGATGATTGATGATTGATGATTGATGATCGATGATTGATGATTGAGGATTGATGATTGATGATTGATGATTGATGATTGATGATTGATGATTGATGATTGATAATTTATGATTGTTGATTGATGATTGATGATTGATGATTGATGATTGATGATTGATAATTGATGATTGATGATTGATGATTGATGATTGATGATTGTTGATTGATGCTTGATGATTGATGATTGATGATTGATTTTTGATGATTGATGATTGATGATTGATGATTGATGATTGATGATTGATGATTGATGATTGATGATTGGTGATTGGTGGTAGATGAAGGATGATTGATGATTGGTGAATGATGATTGATGACTGACGATTGATGATTGATAATTGATGATTAATGATTGATGATTGATGATTGATAATTGATGATTGATGATTGATGATTGATGATTGATGATTGATGATTGATGATTGATGATTGATGATTGATGATTGATGATTGATGATTGATGATTGATGATTGATGATTGATGATTGATGATTGATGATTGATGATTGATGATTGATGATTGATGATTGATGATTGATGATTGATGATTGATGATTGATGATTGATGATTGATAATTTATGATTGTTGATTGATAATTGATGATTGATGATTGATGATTGATGATTGATGATTGGTGATTGATCATTGATGATTGTTGATTGATGATTAATGATTGATGATTGATGATTGATGATTGATAATTTATGATTGTTGATTGATGATTGATGATTGATGATTGATGATTGATGATTGATGATTGGTGATTGATGATTGATGATTGATGTTTGATGATTGATGATTGATGATTGATGATTGATGATTGATGATTGATGTTTGATGATTGATGATTGATGATTGATGATTGATGATTGATGATTGATGATTGATGATTGATGATTGATGATTGATGATTGATGATTGATGATTGATAATTGATGATTGATGATTGATGATTGATGATTGATGATTGATGATTTATGATTGTTGATTGATGATTGATGATTGATGATTGATGATTGATGATTGATGATTGATGATTGATGATTGATGATTGATGATTAAAGATTGATGATTGATGATTGATGATTGATGATTGGTGATTGGTGGTAGATGAAGGATGATTGATGATTGGTGAATGGTGATTGATGACTGACGATTGATGATTGATGATTGATGATTGATAATTGATGATTGATGATTGATGATTGATGATTGATGATTGATGATTGATGATTGATGATTGATGATTGATTTTTGATGATTGATGATTGATGATTGATGATTGATGATTGATGATTGATGATTGATGATTGATGATTGATGATTGATGATTGATGATTGATGATTGGTGATTGTTGATTGATTATTGATGATTGATGATTGATGATTGTTGATTGTTGATTGATGATTGATGATTGATGATTGATGATTGATGATTGATAATTTATGATTGTTGATTGATGACTGATGATTGATGATTGATAATTGATGATTGATGATTGATGATTGGTGATTGATGATTGATGATTGATGTTTGATGATTGATGATTGATGATTGATGATTGATGATTGATGATTGATGTTTGATGATTGATGATTGATGATTGATGATTGATGATTGATGATTGATGATTGATGATTGATGATTGATGATTGATGATTGTTGATTGATGATTGATGATTGATGATTGATGATTGATAATTTATGATTGTTGATTGATGATTGATTATTGATGATTGATGATTGATGATTGATGATTGATGATTAGTGATTGATGACTGATGATTGATGATTGATGTTTGATGATTGATGATTGATGATTGATGATTGATGATTGATGATTGATGATTGATGTCTGATGATTGATGATTGATGATTGATGATTGATGATTGATGATTGATGATTGATGATTTATGATTGTTGATTGATGATTGATGATTGATGATTGATGATTGATGATTGATGATTGACGATTGATGATTGAAGATTGATAATTGATGATTGATGATTGATGATTGATGATTGATGATTGATGATTGATAATTTATGATTGTTGATTGATGCTTGATGATTGATGATTGATGATTGATGATTGATGATTAATGATTGATGATTGATGATTGATGATTGGTGATTGATGATTGATGATTGATGATTGATATTTGATGATTGATGATTGTTGATTGATGATTGATGATTGATGATTGATGATTGATAATTTATGATTGTTGATTGATGATTGATTATTGATGATTGATGATTGATGATTGATGATTGATGATTGATGATTGATGATTGGTGATTGATGATTGATGATTGATGTTTGATGATTGATGATTGATGATTGATGATTGATGATTGATGATTGATGATTGATGTCTGATGATTGATGATTGATGATTGATGATTGATGATTGATGATTGATGATTGATGATTGATGATTTATTATTGTTGATTGATGATTGATGATTGATGATTGATGATTGATGATTGATGATTGATGATTGATGATTGATGATTGAAGATTGATAATTGATGATTGATGATTGATGTTTGGTGATTGGTGGTAGATGAAGGATGATTGATGATTGGTGAATGATGATTGATGACTGACGATTGATGATTGATGATTGATGATTGATGATTGATGATTGATGATTGATGATTGATGATTGGTGATTGATGATTGGTGATTGATGTTTGATGATTGATGATTGTTAATTGATGATTGATGATTGATGATTGATGATTGATGATTGATGATTGATGATTGTTGATTGATGATTGATGATTGATGATTGACGATTGGTGGATGATGAAGGATGACTGATGATTGATGAATAATGATTGATGATTGATGATTGATGATTGATGATCGATGATTGATGATTGAGGATTGATGATTGATGATTGATGATTGATGATTGATGATTGATGATTGATGATTAATCATGTTTGATGATTGATGATTGATGATTGATGATTGATGATTGTTGATTGATTATTGATGATTGATGATTGATGATTGTTGATTGTTGATTGATGATTGATGATTGATGATTGATGATTGATGATTGATGATTGATAATTTATGATTGTTGATTGATGATTGATGATTGATGATTGATGATTGATGATTGATGATTGATGATTGGTGATTGATGATTGATGATTGATGATTGATGATTGATGATTGGTGATTGTTGATTGATTATTGATGATTGATGATTGATGATTGTTGATTATTGATTGATGATTGATGATTGATGATTGATGATTGATGATTGATGATTGATGATTGATGATTGATGATTGATGATTGATGATTGATGATTGATGATTGATAATTTGTGATTGTTGATTGATGTTTGAAGATTGATGATTGATGATTGATGATTGATGATTGATGATTGATGATTGATGATTGATGATTGATGATTGACGATTGGTGGATGATGAAGGATGACTGATGATTGATGAATAATGATTGATGATTGATGATTGATGATTGATGATTGATGATTGATGATCGATGATTGATGATTGAGGATTGATGATTGATGATTGATGATTGAATATTGATGATTGATGATTGATGATTGATGTTTGATGATTGATGATTGATGAATGATAATTGATGATTGATGATTGATGTTTGATGATTGATGATTGATGATTGATGATTGATGATTGATGATTGATGATTGATGATTGATGATTGACGATTGGTGGATGATGAAGGATGACTGATGATTGATGAATAATGATTGATGATTGATGTTTGATGATTGATGATTGATGATTGATGATTGATGATTGATGATTGATGATTGATGATTGATGATTGATGATTGATGATTGATGATTGATGATTGATGATTGTTGATTGATGATTGATGATTGATGATTGATGATTGATGATTGATGATTGATGATTGATGATTGATGATTGATGATTGATGATTGATGATTGATAATTTGTGATTGTTGATTGATGTTTGAAGATTGATGATTGATGATTGATGATTGATGATTGATGATTGATGATTGACGATTGGTGGATGATGAAGGATGACTGATGATTGATGAATAATGATTGATGATTGATGATTGATGATTGATGATTGATGATTGATGATCGATGATTGATGATTGAGGATTGATGATTGATGATTGAGGATTGATGATTGATGATTGGTGATTGATGATTGATGATTGATGTTTGATGATTGATGATTGATGAATGATAATTGATGATTGATGATTGATGTTTGATGATTGATGATTGATGATTGATGATTGATGATTGATGATTGATGATTGAATATTGATGATTGATGATTGATGATTGATGATTGATGATTGATGATTGATGATTGATGATTGATGATTGATGATTGATGATTGATGATTGATGATTGATGATTGATGATTGATGATTGATGATTGATGATTGATGATTGATGATTGTTGATTGATGATTGATGATTGATGATTGACGATTGGTGGATGATGAAGGATGACTGATGATTGATGAATAATGATTGATGATTGATGATTGATGATTGATGATTGATGATTGATGATCGATGATTGATGATTGAGGATTGATGATTGATGATTGATGATTGATGATTGATGATTGATGATTGATGATTGATGATTAATCATGTTTGATGATTGATGATTGATGATTGTTGATTGATTATTGATGATTGATGATTGATGATTGTTGATTGTTGATTGATGATTGATGATTGATGATTGATGATTGATAATTTATGATTGTTGATTGATGATTGATGATTGATGATTGATGATTGATGATTGGTGATTGATGATTGATGATTGATGTTTGATGATTGATGATTGATGATTGATGATTGATGTTTGATGATTGATGATTGATGAATGATAATTGTTGATTGATTATTGATGATTGATGATTGATGATTGTTGATTGTTGATTGATGATTGATGATTGATGATTGATGATTGATGATTGATGATTGATGATTGATGATTGATGTTTGATGATTGATGATTGATGAATGATAATTGTTGATTGATTATTGATGATTGATGATTGATGATTGTTGATTGTTGATTGATGATTGATGATTGATGATTGATGATTGATGATTGATGATTGATGATTGATGATTGATGATTGATGATTGATGATTGATGATTGATGATTGATGATTGATGATTGATGATTGATGATAGATGATTGATGATTGATAATTTGTGATTGTTGATTGATGTTTGAAGATTGATGATTGATGATTGATGATTGATGATTGATGATTGATGATTGATGATTGATGATTGACGATTGGTGGATGATCAAGGATGACTGATGATTGATGAATAATGATTGATGATTGATGATTGATGATTGATGATTGATGATTGATGATCGATGATTGATGATTGAGGATTGATGATTGATGATTGATGATTGATGATTGATGATTGGTG
This sequence comes from Stratiomys singularior, assembly GCA_954870665.1. Taxonomy (NCBI): domain Eukaryota; kingdom Metazoa; phylum Arthropoda; class Insecta; order Diptera; family Stratiomyidae; genus Stratiomys; species Stratiomys singularior. The sequence goes on from CATOZT010000177.1 coordinate 11,350, forward strand.
ATTGATGATTGATGATTGATGTTTGATGATTGATGATTGATGAATGATAATTGATGATTGATGATTGATGTTTGATGATTGATGATTGATGATTGATGATTGATGATTGATGATTGATGATTGATGATTGATGATTGATGATTGATGATTGATGATTGATGATTGATGATTGATGATTGATGATTGATGATTGATGATTGATGATTGATGATTGATGATTGATGATTGATGATTGATGATTGATGATTGATGATTGATGATTGATGATTGATGATTGATGATTGATGATTGATGATTGATGATTGATGATTGATGATTGTTGATTGATGATTGATGATTGATGATTGACGATTGGTGGATGATGAAGGATGACTGATGATTGATGAATAATGATTGATGATTGATGATTGATGATTGATGATTGATGATTGATGATCGATGATTGATGATTGAGGATTGATGATTGATGATTGATGATTGATGATTGATGATTGATGATTGATGATTGATGATTGATGATTGATGATTGATGATTGATGACTAATCATGTTTGATGATTGATGATGGATGATTGTTGATTGATTATTGATGATTGATGATTGATGATTGTTGATTGTTGATTGATGATTGATGATTGATGATTGATGATTGATGATTGATAATTTATGATTGTTGATTGATGATTGATGATTGATGATTGATGATTGATGATTGGTGATTGATGATTGATGATTGATGTTTGATGATTGATGATTGATGATTGATGATTGATGATTGATGATTGATGATTGATGATTGATGATTGATGATTGATGATTGATGATTGATGATTGAAGATTGATGATGGATGATTGATGATTGATGATTGGTGATTGGTGGTAGATGGAGGATGATTGATGATTGGTGTTTGATGATTGATGACTGACGATTGATGATTGATGATTGATGAGTGATGAGTGATGATTGATGATTGATAATTGATGATTGATGATTGATGATTGATGAATGATAATTGATGATTGATGATTGATGTTTGATGATTGATGATTGATGATTGATGATTGATGATTGATGATTGATGATTGATGATTGATGATTGATGATTGATGATTGATGATTGATGATTGATGATTGATGATTGATGATTGATGATTGATGATTGATGATTGATGATTGATGATTGATGATTGATGATTGATGATTGATGATTGATGATTGACGATTGGTGGATGATCAAGGATGACTGATGATTGATGAATAATGATTGATGATTGATGATTGATGATTGATGATTGATGATTGATGATCGATGATTGATGATTGAGGATTGATGATTGATGATTGATGATTGATGATTGATGATTGGTGATTGATGATTGATGATTGATGTTTGATGATTGATGATTGATGAATGATAATTGATGATTGATGATTGATGTTTGATGATTGATGATTGATGATTGATGAATGATAATTGATGATTGATGATTGATGTTTGATGATTGATGATTGATGATTGATGATTGATGATTGATGATTGATGATTGATGATTGATGATTGATGATTGATGATTGATGATTGATGATTGATGATTGATGATTGATGATTGATGATTGATGATTGATGATTGATGATTGATGATTGATGATTGATGATTGATGATTGATGATTGATGATTGATGATTGATGATTGATGATTGATGATTGATGATTGTTGATTGATGATTGATGATTGATGATTGACGATTGGTGGATGATGAAGGATGACTGATGATTGATGAATAATGATTGATGATTGATGATTGATGATTGATGATTGATGATTGATGATCGATGATTGATGATTGAGGATTGATGATTGATGATTGATGATTGATGATTGATGATTGATGATTGATGATTGATGATTGATGATTGATGATTGATGATTGATGACTAATCATGTTTGATGATTGATGATGGATGATTGTTGATTGATTATTGATGATTGATGATTGATGATTGTTGATTGTTGATTGATGATTGATGATTGATGATTGATGATTGATGATTGATAATTTATGATTGTTGATTGATGATTGATGATTGATGATTGATGATTGATGATTGGTGATTGATGATTGATGATTGATGTTTGATGATTGATGATTGATGATTGATGATTGATGATTGATGATTGATGATTGATGATTGATGATTGATGATTGATGATTGATGATTGATGATTGATGATTGAAGATTGATGATGGATGATTGATGATTGATGATTGGTGATTGGTGGTAGATGGAGGATGATTGATGATTGGTGTTTGATGATTGATGACTGACGATTGATGATTGATGATTGATGAGTGATGAGTGATGATTGATGATTGATAATTGATGATTGATGATTGATGATTGATGATTGATGATTGATGATTGATGATTGATGATTGATGATTGATGATAGATGATTGATGATTGATGATTGATGATTGATGATTGATGATTGATGATTGATGATTGATGATTGATGATTGATGATTGATGATTTATGATTGATGAATGATGATTGATGATTGATGATTGATGATTGATGATTAATGATTGATGATTGATGATTGATGATTGATGATTAATGATTGATGATTGATGATTGATGATTGATGATTGATGATTGATGATTAATGATTGATGATTGATGATTGATGATTGATGATTGATGATTGATGATTGATGATTGATGATTGATGATTGATGATTGAAGATTGATGATTGATGATTGATGATTGATGATTGATGATTGATGATGGATGATTGATGATTGATGATTGATGATTGATGATTGATGGTTGATGGTTGCTGATTGATGATTGATGATTGATGATTGATCATTGATGATTGATGATTGATGATCGATGATTGATGATTGATGATTGATGATTGATGATTGATGATTGATGATTGATGATTGATGATTGATGAATGATGAGTAATGATTGATGATTGATGATTGATGATTGATGATTGATGATTGATGATTGATGACTGTTGATTGATGATTGATGATTGATGATTGATGATTGATGATTGATGATTGATGATTGATGATTGATGATTGATGATTGATGATTGTTGATTGATGATTGATGATTGACGATTGGTGGATGATGAAGGTTGACTGATGATTGATGAATAATGATTGATGATTGACGATTGATGATTGATGATTGACGATTGATGATTGATAATTGATGATTGTTGATTGGTGATTGATGATTGATGATTGATGATTGATGATCGAGGATTGATGATTGATGATTGATGATTGATGATTGATGATTGATGATTGATGATTGATGATTGATGATTGATGATTGATGATTGATGATTGATGATTGATGATTGATGATTGATGATTGATGATTGATGATTGATGATTGATGATTGATGATTGATGATTGATGATTGATGATTGATGATTGATGATTGCTGATTGATGATTGATGATTGATGTTTATTGATTAATGATTCACAATTTATGATTGATGATTGCTGATTACTTATTGATGCTTAATGATTGAAGATTGATGACTGATGGCTGATAATATCTGATTGATGACTGATTATTGCTGATTTATGACTGATGGCTGATAATATCTTATTGATGACTGATTATTGATGATTGATGATTGATGATTTATGATTGATGATTGATGATTGATGATTGATGATTGATGATTGATGATTGATGATTGATAATTGGTGATTGATGATTGATGATTGATGGTTGATGATTGAAGATTGATGGTTGATGATTGATGATTGATGATTGATGATTGATGATTGATGATTGATGATTGATGATTAATGATTGATGATTGATGATTGATGATTGATGATTGATGATTGATGATTGATGATTGATGATTGATGATTGATGATTGATGACTAATGATCGATGATTGATGATTGATGATTGATGATTGATGATTGATGATTGATGATTGATGATTGATGATTGATGATTGATGATTGATGATTGATGATTGATGATTGATGATTGATGATTGATGATTGATGATTGATGATTGATGATTGATGATTGATGATTGATGATTGATGATTGATGATTGATGATTGATGATTGATGATTGATGATTGAAGATTGATGATTGATGACTAATTATTGCTGATTTATGACTGATGGCTGATAATATCTGATTGATGACTGATTATTGCTGATTTATGACTGATGTTTGCTGATTGATGATTGCTTATTGATGATTGATGATTGATGATTGATGATTGATGATTGATGATTGATGATTGATAATTGATGATTGATGATTGACGATTTATGATTAATGATTGATGATTGATGATTTATGACTGATGACTGACGATTGATGATTGATGATTGATGATTGATGATTGATGATTGATGATTGATGATTGATGATTGATGATTGATGATTGATGATTGATGATTAACGATTGATGATTGGTGATTGATGATTGATGATTGATGATTGATGATTGATGATTAATGATTGATGATTGATGATTGATGATTGATAATTGATGATTGATGATTGATGATTGATGATTGATGATTGATGATTGATGATTGATGATTGATGATTGATGATTGATGATTGATGATTGATGATTGATGATTGATGATTGATGATTGATGATTGATGATTGATGATTGATGATTGATGATTGATGATTGATGATTGATGATTGATGATTGATGATTGATGATTGATGATTGATGATTGATGATTGATGATTGATGATTGATGATTGGTGGATGATGAAGGATGACTGATGATGGATGAATAATGATTGATGATTGACGATTGATGATTGATGATTGACCATTGATGATTGATGATTGATGATTGATGATTGATGATTGATGATTGATGATTGAAAATTGATGATTGATGATTGATGATTGATGATTGATGATTGATGATTGATGATTGATGATTGATGATTGATGATTGATGATTGATGATTGATGATTGGTGGATGATGAAGGATGACTGATGATGGATGAATAATGATTGATGATTGACGATTGATGATTGATGATTGACCATTGATGATTGATAATTGATGATTGTTGTTTGGTGATTGATGATTGATGATTGATGATTGATGATTGATGATTGATGATTGATGATTGAAAATTGATGATTGATGATTGATGATTGATGATTGATGATTGATGATTGATGATTGATGGTTGATGATTGATGATTGATGATTGATGATTGATGATTGATGATTGATGATTGATGATTGATGCTTGATGATTGATGATTGATGATTGATGATTGATGATTGATGATTGATGATTGATGATCGATGATTGATGATTGAGGATTGATGATTGATGATTGATGATTGATGATTGATGATTGATGATTGATGATTGATGATTGATGATTGATGATTGATGATTGATGATTAATCATGTTTGATGATTGATGATTGATGATTGAAGTTTATTGATTAATGATTGACAATTTATGATTGATGATTGCTGATTGCTTATTGATGCTTAATGATTGAAGATTGATGACTGATGCCTGATAATATCTGATTGATGACTGATTATTGCTGATTTATGACTGATGTTTGCTGATTGATGATTGATTATTGATGATTGATGATTGATGATTGATGATTGATGATTGGTGATTGATGATTGATGATTGATAATTGATGATTGATGATTGACGATTTATGATTGATGATTTATGATTGATGATTGATGACTGATGATTGACGATTGATGATTGATGATTGATGATTGATGATTGATGATTGATGATTGATGATTGATGATTGATGATTGATGATTGATGATTGATGATTGATGATTGTTGATTGATGATTGATGATTGATGATTGACGATTGGTGGATGATGAAGGATGACTGATGATTGATGAATAATGATTGATGATTGATGATTGATGATTGATGATTGATGATTGATGATCGATGATTGATGATTGAGGATTGATGATTGATGATTGATGATTGATGATTGATGATTGATGATTGATGATTGATGATTAATCATGTTTGATGATTGATGATTGATGATTGTTGATTGATTATTGATGATTGATGATTGATGATTGTTGATTGTTGATTGATGATTGATGATTGATGATTGATGATTGATAATTTATGATTGTTGATTGATGATTGATGATTGATGATTGATGATTGATGATTGATGATTGGTGATTGATGATTGATGATTGATGTTTGATGATTGATGATTGATGATTGATGATTGATGTTTGATGATTGATGATTGATGAATGATAATTGTTGATTGATTATTGATGATTGATGATTGATGATTGTTGATTGTTGATTGATGATTGATGATTGATGATTGATGATTGATGATTGATGATTGATGATTGATGTTTGATGATTGATGATTGATGAATGATAATTGTTGATTGATTATTGATGATTGATGATTGATGATTGTTGATTGTTGATTGATGATTGATGATTGATGATTGATGATTGATGATTGATGATTGATGATTGATGATTGATGATTGATGATTGATGATTGATGATTGATGATTGATGATTGATGATTGATGATTGATGATTGATGATTGATAATTTGTGATTGTTGATTGATGTTTGAAGATTGATGATTGATGATTGATGATTGATGATTGATGATTGATGATTGATGATTTATGATTGACGATTGGTGGATGATCAAGGATGACTGATGATTGATGAATAATGATTGATGATTGATGATTGATGATTGATGATTGATGATTGATGATCGATGATTGATGATTGAGGATTGATGATTGATGATTGATGATTGATGATTGATGATTGGTGATTGATGATTGATGATTGATGTTTGATGATTGATGATTGATGAATGATAATTGATGATTGATGATTGATGTTTGATGATTGATGATTGATGATTGATGATTGATGATTGATGATTGATGATTGATGATTGATGATTGATGATTGATGATTGATGATTGATGATTGATGATTGATGATTGATGATTGATGATTGATGATTGATGATTGATGATTGATGATTGATGATTGATGATTGATGATTGATGATTGATGATTGTTGATTGATGATTGATGATTGATGATTGACGATTGGTGGATGATGAAGGATGACTGATGATTGATGAATAATGATTGATGATTGATGATTGATGATTGATGATTGATGATTGATGATCGATGATTGATGATTGAGGATTGATGATTGATGATTGATGATTGATGATTGATGATTGATGATTGATGATTGATGATTGATGACTAATCATGTTTGATGATTGATGATTGATGATTGTTGATTGATTATTGATGATTGATGATTGATGATTGTTGATTGTTGATTGATGATTGATGATTGATGATTGATGATTGATGATTGATGATTGATGATTGATAATTTATGATTGTTGATTGATGATTGATGATTGATGATTGATGATTGATGATTGGTGATTGATGATTGATGATTGATGTTTGATGATTGATGATTGATGATTGATGATTGATGATTGATGATTGATGATTGATGATTGATGATTGATGATTGATGATTGATGATTGATGATTGAAGATTGATGATGGATGATTGATGATTGATGATTGGTGATTGGTGGTAGATGGAGGATGATTGATGATTGGTGTTTGATGATTGATGACTGACGATTGATGATTGATGATTGATGAGTGATGAGTGATGATTGATGATTGATAATTGATGATTGATGATTGATGATTGATGATTGATGATTGATGATTGATGATTGATGATTGATGATTGATGATTGATGATTGATGATTGATGATTGATGATTGATGATTGATGATTGATGATTGATGATTGATGATTGATGATTTATGATTGATGAATGATGATTGATGATTGATGATTGATGATTGATGATTGATGATTGATGATTGATGATTGATGATTGATGATTAATGATTGATGATTGATGATTGATGATTGATGATTGATGATTGATGATTAATGATTGATGATTGATGATTGATGATTGATGATTGATGATTGATGATTGATGATTGATGATTGATGATTGATGATTGATGATTGAAGATTGATGATTGATGATTGATGATTGATGATTGATGATTGATGATGGATGATTGATGATTGATGATTGATGATTGATGATTGATGGTTGATGGTTGCTGATTGATGATTGATGATTGATGATTGATCATTGATGATTGATGATTGATGATCGATGATTGATGATTGATGATTGATGATTGATGATTGATGATTGATGATTGATGATTGATGATTGATGATTGATGAATGATGAGTAATGATTGATGATTGATGATTGATGATTGATGATTGATGATTGATGACTGTTGATTGATGATTGATGATTGATGATTGATGATTGATGATTGATGATTGATGATTGATGATTGATGATTGATGATTGATGATTGTTGATTGATGATTGATGATTGACGATTGGTGGATGATGAAGGTTGACTGATGATTGATGAATAATGATTGATGATTGACGATTGATGATTGATGATTGACGATTGATGATTGATAATTGATGATTGTTGATTGGTGATTGATGATTGATGATTGATGATTGATGATCGAGGATTGATGATTGATGATTGATGATTGATGATTGATGATTGATGATTGATGATTGATGATTGATGATTGATGATTGATGATTGATGATTGATGATTGATGATTGATGATTGATGATTGATGATTGATGATTGATGATTGATGATTGATGATTGATGATTGATGATTGATGATTGCTGATTGATGATTGATGATTGATGTTTATTGATTAATGATTCACAATTTATGATTGATGATTGCTGATTACTTATTGATGCTTAATGATTGAAGATTGATGACTGATGGCTGATAATATCTGATTGATGACTGATTATTGCTGATTTATGACTGATGGCTGATAATATCTTATTGATGACTGATTATTGATGATTGATGATTGATGATTTATGATTGATGATTGATGATTGATGATTGATGATTGATGATTGATGATTGATGATTGATGATTGATAATTGGTGATTGATGATTGATGATTGATGGTTGATGATTGAAGATTGATGGTTGATGATTGATGATTGATGATTGATGATTGATGATTGATGATTGATGATTGATGATTGATGATTAATGATTGATGATTGATGATTGATGATTGATGATTGATGATTGATGATTGATGATTGATGATTGATGATTGATGATTGATGACTAATGATCGATGATTGATGATTGATGATTGATGATTGATGATTGATGATTGATGATTGATGATTGATGATTGATGATTGATGATTGATGATTGATGATTGATGATTGATGATTGATGATTGATGATTGATGATTGATGATTGATGATTGATGATTGAAGATTGATGATTGATGACTGATTATTGCTGATTTATGACTGATGGCTGATAATATCTGATTGATGACTGATTATTGCTGATTTATGACTGATGTTTGCTGATTGATGATTGCTTATTGATGATTGATGATTGATGATTGATGATTGATGATTGATGATTGATGATTGATAATTGATGATTGATGATTGACGATTTATGATTAATGATTGATGATTGATGATTTATGACTGATGACTGACGATTGATGATTGATGATTGATGATTGATGATTGATGATTGATGATTGATGATTGATGATTGATGATTGATGATTGATGATTGATGATTAACGATTGATGATTGGTGATTGATGATTGATGATTGATGATTGATGATTGATGATTAATGATTGATGATTGATGATTGATGATTGATAATTGATGATTGATGATTGATGATTGATGATTGATGATTGATGATTGATGATTGATGATTGATGATTGATGATTGATGATTGATGATTGATGATTGATGATTGATGATTGATGATTGATGATTGATGATTGATGATTGATGATTGATGATTGATGATTGATGATTGATGATTGATGATTGATGATTGATGATTGATGATTGATGATTGATGATTGATGATTGATGATTGGTGGATGATGAAGGATGACTGATGATGGATGAATAATGATTGATGATTGACGATTGATGATTGATGATTGACCATTGATGATTGATGATTGATGATTGATGATTGATGATTGATGATTGATGATTGAAAATTGATGATTGATGATTGATGATTGATGATTGATGATTGATGATTGATGATTGATGATTGATGATTGATGATTGATGATTGATGATTGATGATTGATGATTGATGATTGATGATTGATGATTGATGATTGATGATTGATGATTGATGATTGGTGGATGATGAAGGATGACTGATGATGGATGAATAATGATTGATGATTGACGATTGATGATTGATGATTGACCATTGATGATTGATAATTGATGATTGTTGTTTGGTGATTGATGATTGATGATTGATGATTGATGATTGATGATTGAAAATTGATGATTGATGATTGATGATTGATGATTGATGATTGATGATTGATGGTTGATGATTGATGATTGATGATTGATGATTGATGATTGATGATTGATGATTGATGATTGATGATTGATGATTGATGATTGATGATTGATGATTGATGATTGATGATTGATGATTGATGATTGATGATCGATGATTGATGATTGAGGATTGATGATTGATGATTGATGATTGATGATTGATGATTGATGATTGATGATTGATGATTGATGATTGATGATTAATCATGTTTGATGATTGATGATTGATGATTGAAGTTTATTGATTAATGATTGACAATTTATGATTGATGATTGCTGATTGCTTATTGATGCTTAATGATTGAAGATTGATGACTGATGCCTGATAATATCTGATTGATGACTGATTATTGCTGATTTATGACTGATGTTTGCTGATTGATGATTGATTATTGATGATTGATGATTGATGATTGATGATTGATGATTGGTGATTGATGATTGATGATTGATAATTGATGATTGATGATTGACGATTTATGATTGATGATTTATGATTGATGATTGATGACTGATGATTGACGATTGATGATTGATGATTGATGATTGATGATTGATGATTGATGATTTATGATTGATGATTGATGATTGATGATTGATGATTGATGATTGATGATTGATGATTACTTATTAATGCTTAATGATTGAAGATTGATGACTGATGGCTGATAATATCTGATTGATGACTGATTATTGCTGATTTATGACTGATGGCTGATAATATCTGATTGATGACTGATTATTGCTGATTTATGACTGATGTTTGCTGATTGATGATTGATTATTGATGATTGATGATTGATGATTGATGATTGATGATTGATGATTGGTGATTGATGATTGATGATTGATAATTGATGATTGATGATTGACGATTTATGATTGATGATTTATGATTGATGATTGATGACTGATGATTGACGATTGATGATTGATGATTGATGATTGATGATTGATGATTGATGATTGATGATTTATGATTGATGATTGATGATTGATGATTGATGATTGATGATTGATGATTGATGATTGATGATTGATGATTACTTATTAATGCTTAATGATTGAAGATTGATGACTGATGGCTGATAATATCTGATTGATGACTGATTATTGCTGATTTATGACTGATGGCTGATAATATCTGATTGATGACTGATTATTGCTGATTTATGACTGATGTTTGCTGATTGATGATTGCTTATTGATGATTGATGATTGATGATTGATGATTGATGATTGATGATTGATGATTGATGATTAACGATTGATGATTGGTGATTGATGATTGATGATTGATGATTGATGATTGATGATTAATGATTGATGATTGATGATTGATGATTGATGATTGATGATTGATGATTGATGATTGATGATTGATGATTGATGATTGATGATTGATGATTGATGATTGATGATTGATGATTGATGATTGATGATTGATGATTGATGATTGGTGGATGATGAAGGATGACTGATGATGGATGAATAATGATTGATGATTGACGATTGATGATTGATGATTGACCATTGATGATTGATGATTGATGATTGATGATTGATGATTGATGATTGATGATTGATGATTGATGATTGAAAATTGATGATTGATGATTGATGATTGATGATTGATGATTGATGATTGATGATTGATGATTGATGATTGATGATTGATGATTGATGATTGATGATTGATGATTGATGATTGATGATTGATGATTGATGATTGATGATTGATGATTGATGATTGATGATTGATGATTGATGATTGATGATTGGTGGATGATGAAGGATGACTGATGATGGATGAATAATGATTGATGATTGACGATTGATGATTGATGATTGACCATTGATGATTGATAATTGATGATTTTTGTTTGGTGATTGATGATTGATGATTGATGATTGATGATTGATGATTGAAAATTGATGATTGATGATTGATGATTGATGATTGATGATTGATGATTGATGATTGATGGTTGATGATTGATGATTGATGATTGATGATTGATGATTGATGATTGATGATTGATGATTGAAGATTGATGATTGATGATTGATGATTGATGATTGATGATTGATGATTGATGATTGATGATTGATGATTGATGATTGATGATTGATGATTGATGATTGTTTATTGATGATTGATGATCGATGATTGACGATTGGTGGATGATGAAGGATGACTGATGATTGACGAATAATGATTGATGATTGATGATTGATGATTGATGATCGATGATTGATGATTGAGGATTGATGATTGATTATTGATGATTGATGATTGATGATTGATGATTGATGATTGATGATTGATGATTAATCATGTTTGATGATTGATGATTGATGATTGAAGTTTATTGATTAATGATTGACAATTTATGATTGATGATTGCTGATTGCTTATTGATGCTTAATGATTGAAGATTGATGACTGATGCCTGATAATATCTGATTGATGACTGATTATTGCTGATTTATGACTGATGTTTGCTGATTGATGATTGATTATTGATGATTGATGATTGATGATTGATGATTGATGATTGGTGATTGATGATTGATGATTGATAATTGATGATTGATGATTGACGATTTATGATTGATGATTTATGATTGATGATTGATGACTGATGATTGACGATTGATGATTGATGATTGATGATTGATGATTGATGATTGATGATTGATGATTTATGATTGATGATTGATGATTGATGATTGATGATTGATGATTGATGATTGATGATTGATGATTCATGATTACTTATTAATGCTTAATGATTGAAGATTGATGACTGATGGCTGATAATATCTGATTGATGACTGATTATTGCTGATTTATGACTGATGGCTGATAATATCTGATTGATGACTGATTATTGCTGATTTATGACTGATGTTTGCTGATTGATGATTGCTTATTGATGATTGATGATTGATGATTGATGATTGATGATTGATGATTGATGATTGATGATTGATAATTGATGATTGATGATTGACGATTTATGATTAATGATTGATGATTGATGATTTATGACTGATGACTGACGATTGATGATTGATGATTGATGATTGATGATTGATGATTGATGATTGATGATTGATGATTGATGATTGATGATTGATGATTGATGATTAACGATTGATGATTGGTGATTGATGATTGATGATTGATGATTGATGATTGATGAATGATGATTGATGATTGATGATTGATGATTGATAATTGATGATTGATGATTGATGATTGATGATTGATGATTGATGATTGATGATTGATGATTGATGATTGATGATTGATGATTGATGATTGATGATTGATGATTGATGATTGATGATTGATGATTGATGATTGATGATTGATGATTGATGATTGATGATTGATGATTGATGATTGATGATTGATGATTGATGATTGGTGGATGATGAAGGATGACTGATGATGGATGAATAATGATTGATGATTGACGATTGATGATTGATGATTGACCATTGATGATTGATGATTGATGATTGATGATTGATGATTGATGATTGATGATTGATGGTTGATGATTGATGATTGATGATTGATGATTGATGATTGATGATTGATGATTGATGATTGATGATTGATGATTGATGATTGATGATTGATGATTGATGATTGATGATTGATGATTGATGATTGATGATTGATGATTGATGATTGATGATTGATGATTGATGATTGATGATTGATGATTGATGATTGATGATTGATGATTGATGATTGGTGGATGATGAAGGATGACTGATGATGGATGAATAATGATTGATGATTGACGATTGATGATTGATGATTGACCATTGATGATTGATAATTGATGATTGTTGTTTGGTGATTGATGATTGATGATTGATGATTGATGATTGAAAATTGATGATTGATGATTGATGATTGATGATTGATGATTGATGATTGATGATTGATGGTTGATGATTGATGATTGATGATTGATGATTGATGATTGATGATTGATGATTGATGATTGATGATTGATGATTGATGATTGATGATTGATGATTGATGATTGATGATTGATGATTGATGATTGATGATTGTTGATTGATGATTGATGATTGATGATTGACGATTGGTGGATGATGAAGGATGACTGATGATTGATGAATAATGATTGATGATTGATGATTGATGATTGATGATTGATGATCGATGATTGATGATTGAGGATTGATGATTGATGATTGATGATTGATGATTGATGATTGATGATTGATGATTAATCATGTTTGATGATTGATGATTTATGATTGATGATTGATGATTGTTGATTGATTATTGATGATTGTTGATTGTTGATTGATGATTGATGATTGATGATTGATGATTGATAATTTATGATTGTTGATTGATGATTGATGATTGATGATTGATGATTGATGATTGGTGATTGATGATTGATGATTGATGATTGATGATTGGTTATTGTTGATTGATTATTGATGATTGATGATTGATGATTGTTGATTGTTGATTGATGATTGATGATTGATGATTGATGATTGATGATTGATGATTGATGATTGATGATTGATGATTGATGATTGATGATTGATGATTGATGATTGATGATTGATAATTTGTGATTGTTGATTGATGTTTGAAGATTGATGATTGATGATTGATGATTGATGATTGATGATTGATGATTGATGATTGATGATTGGTGATTGATGATTGATGATTGATGTTTGATGATTGATGATTGATGATTGATGATTGATGAGTGATGAGTGATGATTGTTGATTGATAATTGATGATTGATGATTGATGATTGATGATTGATGATTGATGATTGATGATTGATGATTGATGATTGATGATTGATGATTGATGATTGATGATTGATGATTGATGATTGATGATTGATGATTGATGATTGATGATTGATGATTGATGATTGATGATTGATGATTGAACATTGATGATTGATGATTGATAATTGATGATTGATGATTGATGATTGATGATTGATGATTGATGATTGATGATTGATGATTGATGATTGACGATTGATGATTGATGATTGATGATTGATGATTGATGATTGATGATTGATGATTGATGATTGATGATTGATGATTGATGATTGATGATTGATGATTGATGATTGATGATTGATGATTGATGATTGATGATTGATGATTGATGAATGATGATTGATGATTGATGATTGATGATTGATGATTGATGATTGATGATTGATGAATGATGATTGATGATTAATGATTGATGATTGATGATTGATGATTGATGATTGATGATTGATGATTGATGATTGATGATTGATGATTGATGATTGATGATTGATGATTGGTGATTGATGATTGATGATTGATGATTGATGATTGATGATTGATGATTGATGATTGATGATTGATGATTGATGATTGATGATTGATGATTGATGATTGATGATTGATGATTGATGATTGATGATTGATGATTGATGATTGATGATTGATGATTGATGATTGATGATTGATGATTGATGATTGATGATTGATGGTTGCTGATTGATGATTGATGATTGATTATTGATCATTGATGATTGATGATTGATGATCGATGATTGATGATCGATGATTGATGATTGATGATTGATGATTGATGATTGATGATTGATGATTGATGATTGATGATTGATGATTGATGATTGATGATTGATGATTGATGATTGATGATTGATGATTGATGAATGATGAGTAATGATTGATGATTGATGATTGATGATTGATGATTGATGATTGATGACTGTTGATTGATGATTGATGATAGATGATTGATGATTGATGATTGATGATTGATGATTGATGACTGATGATTGTTGATTGATGATTGATGATTGACGATTGGTGGATCATGAAGGTTGACTGATGATTGATGAATAATGATTGATGATTGACGATTGATGATTGATGATTGACGATTGTTGATTGATAATTGATGATTGTTGATTGGTGATTGATGATTGATGATTGATGATTGATGATCGAGGATTGATGAATGATGATTGATGATTGATGATTGATGATTGATGATTGATGATTGGTGATTGGTGGTAGATGGAGGATGATTGATGATTGGTGAATGATGATTGATGACTGACGATTGATGATTGATGATTGATGAGTGATGAGTGATGATTGATGATTGATAATTGATGATTGATGATTGATGATTGATGATTGATGATTGATGATTGATGATTGATGATTGATGATTGATGATTGATGATTGATGATTGATGATTGATGATTGATGATTGATGATTGATGATTGATGATTGATGATTGATGATTGATGACTGATGATTGATGAATGATGATTGATGATTGATGATTGATGATTGATGATTGATGATTGATGATTGATGATTGATGATTAATGATTGATGATTGATGATTGATGATTGATGATTGATGATTGATGATTGATGATTGATGATTGATGATTGATGATTGATGATTGATGATTGATGATTGATGATTGATGATTGATGATTGATGATTGACGATTGATGATTGATGATTGATGATTGATGATTGATGATTGATGATTGATGATTGATGATTGATGATTGATGATTGATGATTGATGATTGATGATTGATGATTGATGATTGATGATTGATGATTGATGATTGATGATTGATGATTGATGGTTGCTGATTGATGATTGATGATTGATTATTGATCATTGATGATTGATGATTGATGATCGATGATTGATGATTGATGATTGATGATTGATGATTGATGTTTGATGATTGATGATTGATGATTGATGATTGATGATTGATGATTGATGATTGATGATTGATGATTGATGATTGATGAATGATGAGTAATGACTGATGATTGATGATTGATGATTGATGATTGATGATTGATGATTGATGATTGATGACTGTTGATTGATGATTGATGATAGATGATTGATGATTGATGATTGATGACTGATGATTGTTGATTGATGATTGATGATTGACGATTGGTGGATGATGAAGGTTGACTGATGATTGATGAATAATGATTGATGATTGACGATTGATGATTGATGATTGACGATTGATGATTGATAATTGATGATTGATAATTGATGATTGTTGATTGGTGGTTGATGATTGATGATTGATGATTGATGATCGAGGATTGATGATTGATGATTGATGATTGATGATTGATGATTGATGATTGATGATTGATGATTGATGATTGATGATTGATGATTGATGATTGATGATTGATGATTGATGATTGATGATTGATGATTGATGATTGATGATTGATGATTGATGATTGATGATTGCTGATTGATGATTGATGATTGATGTTTATTGATTAATGATTCACAATTTATGATTGATGATTGCTGATTACTTTTTGATGCTTAATGATTGAAGATTGATGACTGATGGCTGATAATATCTGATTGATGACTGATTATTGCTGATTTATGACTGATGGCTGATAATATCTTATTGATGACTGATTATTGATGATTGATGATTGATGATTTATGATTGATGATTGATGATTGATGATTGATGATTGATGATTGATGATTGATGATTGATAATTGGTGATTGATGATTGATGATTGATGGTTTCTGATTGAAGATTGATGATTGATGATTGATGATTGATGATTGATGATTGATGATTGATGATTGATGATTGATGATTGATGATTGATGATTGATGATTGATGATTGATGATTGATGATTGATGATTGATGACTAATGATCGATGATTGATGATTGATGATTGATGATTGATGATTGATGATTGATGATTGATGATTGATGATTGATGATTGATGATTGATGATTGATGATTGATGATTGATGATTGATGATTGAAGATTGATGATTGATGATTGATGATTGATCCTTGATGATTGATGGTTGCTGATTGATGATTGATGATTGAAGTTTATTGATTAATGATTGACAATTTATGATTGATGATTGCTGATTGCTTATTGATGCTTAATGATTGAAGATTGATGACTGATGCCTGATAATATCTGATTGATGACTGATTTTTAATGATTTATGGCTGATGTTTGCTGATTGATGATTGATTATTGATGATTGATGATTGATGATTGATGATTGATGATTGATGATTGGTGATTGATGATTGATGATTGATAATTGATGATTGATGATTGACGATTTATGATTGATGATTTATGATTGATGATTGATGACTGATGATTGACGATTGATGATTGATGATTGATGATTGATGAATGATGATTGATGATTGATGATTGATGATTGATGATTGATGATTGATGATTGATGATTGATGATTGATGATTGATGATTGATGATTGATGATTGATGATTGATGATTGATGATTGATGATTGATGATTGATGATTGATGATTGATGATTGATGATTGATGATTACTTATTAATGCTTAATGATTGAAGATTGATGACTGATGGCTGATAATATCTGATTGATGACTGATTATTGCTGATTTATGACTGATGGCTGATAATATCTGATTGATGACTGATTATTGCTGATTTATGACTGATGTTTGCTGATTGATGATTGCTTATTGATGATTGATGATTGATGATTGATGATTGATGATTGATGATTGATGATTGATGATTGATGATTGATGATTGATGATTGATGATTGATAATTGATGATTGATGATTGACGATTTATGATTAATGATTGATGATTGATGATTTATGACTGATGATTGATGATTGATGATTGATGATTGATGATTGATGATTGATGATTGATGATTGATGATTGATGATTGATGATTGATGATTGATGATTAATGATTGATGATTGATGATTGATGATTGATGATTGATAATTGATGATTGATGATTGATGATTGATGATTAATGATTGATGATTGATGATTGATGATTGATAATTGATGATTGATGATTGATGTTTCATGATTGATGATTGATGATTGATGATTGATGATTGATGATTGATGATTGATGATTGATGATTGATGATTGATGATTGATGATTGATTATTAATGATTGATGATTGATGATTGATGATTGGTGGTTGATGAAGGATGACTGATGATTGATGAATGATGATTGATGATTGATGATTGATGATTGATAATTGATGATTGATGATTGACGATTTATGATTAATGATTGATGATTGATGATTTATGACTGATGATTGACGATTGATGATTGATGATTGATGATTGATGATTGATGATTGATGATTGATGATTGATGATTGATGATTGATGATTGATGATTGATGATTGATGATTGATGATTGATGATTGATGATTGATGATTGATGATTGATAATTGATGATTGATTATTGATGATTGATGATTGATGATTGATGATTGATGATTGATGATTGATGATTGATGATTGATGATTGATGATTGATGATATATGATTGATGATTGATGAATGATGATTGATGATCGATGATTGATGATCGATGATTGATGATCGATGATTGATAATTGATGATTGATGATTGATGACTGATGATTGATGTTTATTGATTAATGATTGACAATTTATGATTGATGATTGCTGATTTCTTATTGATGCTTAATGATTGAAGATTGACGACTGATAGGTGATAATTGCTGATTAATGATTGATTATTGTTGATTGGTGATTGATAATTGATGATTGATGATTGATAATTGATGATTGATGATTGATGATTGATGATTGATAATTGGTGATTGATGATTGATGATTGATGGTTGAAGATTGAAGATTGATGATTGATGATTGATGATTGATGATTGATGATTGATGATTGATGATTGATGATTGATGATTGATGATTGATGATTGATGATTGATGATTGATGATTGATG
This sequence comes from Stratiomys singularior, assembly GCA_954870665.1. Lineage (NCBI taxonomy): Eukaryota > Metazoa > Arthropoda > Insecta > Diptera > Stratiomyidae > Stratiomys > Stratiomys singularior. The sequence continues at coordinate 31,933 of CATOZT010000177.1, forward strand.
ATTGATGATTGATGATTGATAACTTGTGATCGATGATTGATGATTGATGATTGATGATTGATGATTGATGATTGATGATTGATGATTGATGATTGATGATTGATGATTGATGATTGATGATTGATGATTGATGATTGATGATTGATCCTTGATGATTGATGGTTCCTGATTGATGATTGATGATTGATGTTTATTGATTAATGATTGACAATTTATGACTGATGATTGCTGATTGCTTATTGATGCTTAATGATTGAAGATTGATGACTGATGGCTGATAATATCTGATTGATGACTGATTATTGCTGATTTATGACTGATGTCTGCTGATTGATGATTGATTATTGATGATTGATGATTGATGATTGATGATTGATGATTGATGATTGATGATTGATGATTGATGATTGATGATTGATGATTGATGATTGATAATTGATGATTGATGATTGATGATTGACGATTTATGATTAATGATTTATGATTGATGATTGATGACTGATGATTGACGATTGATGATTGATGATTGATGACTGATGATTGATGATTGATGATTGATGATTGATGATTGATGATTGATGATTGATGATTGATGATTGATGATTGATGATTGATGATTGATGATTGATAATTAATGATTGATGATTGATGATTGATGATTGATGATTGATGATTGATGATTGATATTTGATGATTGATGATTGATGATTGATGATTGATGATTGATGATTGATGATTGATGATTGATGATTGATGATTGATGATTGATGATTGATGAATGATGATTGATGATTGATGATTGATGATTGATGATTGATGATTGATGATTGATGATTGATGATTGATGATTGATGATTGATGATTGATGATTGATGATTGATGATTGATGATTGATGATTGATGATTGATGATTGATGATTGATGATTGATGATTGATGATTGATGATTGATGATTGATGGTTGATGATTGATGATTGATGATTGGTGGATGAGGAAGGATGACTGATGATTGATGAATAATGATTGATGATTGACGATTGATGATTGATGATTGAACATTGATGATTGATAATTGATGATTGTTGATTGGTGATTGATGATTGATGATTGATGATTGATGATTGATGATTGATGATTGATGATTGATGATCGATGATTGATGATTGATGATTGATGATTGATGATTGATGATTGATGATTGATGATTGATGATTGATGATTGATGATTGATGATTGATAATTGATGATTGATGATTGATGATTGATGATTGATGACTGATGATTGATGATTGATGATTGATGATTGATGAATGATGATTGATGATTGATGATTGCTGATTGATGATTGATGATTGATGTTTATTGATTAATGATTGACAATTTATGATTGATGATTGCTGATTACTTATTGATGCTTAATGATTGAAGATTGATGACTGATGGCTGATAATATCTGATTGATGACTGATTATTGCTGAGGAAGGATGACTGATGATTGATGAATAATGATTGATGATTGACGATTGATGATTGATGATTGAACATTGATGATTGATAATTGATGATTGTTGATTGGTGATTGATGATTGATGATTGATGATTGATGATTGATGATTGATGATTGATGATCGATGATTGATGATTGATGATTGATGATTGATGACTGATGATTGATGATTGATGATTGATGATTGGTGATTGATGATTGATGATTGATGATTGATGATTGATGATTGATGATTGATGATTGATGATTGATGATTGATGATTGATGATTGATGATTGATGATTGATGATTGATGATTGATGATTGATGATTGATGATTGATGATTGATGATTGATAACTTGTGATCGATGATTGATGATTGATGATTGATGATTGATGATTGATGATTGATGATTGATGATTGATGATTGATGATTGATGATTGATGATTGATGATTGATGATTGATCCTTGATGATTGATGGTTGCTGATTGATGATTGATGATTGATTTTTATTGATTAATGATTGACAATTTATGACTGATGATTGCTGATTGCTTATTGATGCTTAATGATTGAAGATTGATGACTGATGGCTGATAATATCTGATTGATGACTGATTATTGCTGATTTATGACTGATGTCTGCTGATTGATGATTGATTATTGATGATTGATGATTGATGATTGATGATTGATGATTGATGATTGATGATTGATGATTGATGATTGATGATTGATGATTGATGATTGATGATTGATGATTGATAATTGATGATTGATGATTGATGATTGACGATTTATGATTAATGGTTTATGATTGATGATTGATGACTGATGATTGACGATTGATGATTGATGATTGATGACTGATGATTGATGATTGATGATTGATGATTGATGATTGATGATTGATGATGGTTGATTGATAATTAATGATTGATGATTGATGATTGATGATTGATATTTGATGATTGATGATTGATGATTGATGATTGATGATTGATGATTGATGATTGATGATTGATGAATGATGATTGATGATTGATGATTGATGATTGATGATTGATGATTGATGATTGATGATTGATGATTGATGATTGATGATTGATGATTGATGATTGATGATTGATGATTGATGATTGATGATTGATGATTGATGATTGATGATTGATGATTGATGATTGATGATTGATGATTGGTGGATGAGGAAGGATGACTGATGATTGATGAATAATGATTGATGATTGACGATTGATGATTGATGATTGAACATTGATGATTGATAATTGATGATTGTTGATTGGTGATTGATGATTGATGATTGATGATTGATGATTGATGATTGATGATTGATGATTGATGATTGATGATCGATGATTGATGATTGATGATTGATGATTGATGATTGATGATTGATGATTGATGATTGATGATTGATGATTGATGATTGATGATTGATGATTGATGATTGATAATTGATGATTGATGATTGACGATTTATGATTAATGATTGATGATTGATGATTTATGACTGATGATTGACGATTGATGATTGATGATTGATGATTGATGATTGATGATTGATGATTGATGATTGATGATTGATGATTGATGATTGATGATTGATGATTGATGATTGATAATTGATGATTGATTATTGACGATTTATGATTAATGATTGATGATTGATGATTTACGACTGATGATTGACGATTGATGATTGATGATTGATGATTGATGATTGATGATTGATGATTGATGATTGATGATTGATGATTGATGATTGATGATTGATGATTGATGATTAATGATTGATGATTGATGATTGATGATTGATGATTGATAATTGATGATTGATGATTGATGATTGATGATTAATGATTGATGATTGATGATTGATGATTGATAATTGATGATTGATGATTGATGATTGATGATTGATGATTGATGATTGATGATTGATGATTGATGATTGATGACTGATGATTGATGATTGATGATTGATGATTGATGATTGATGAATGATGATTGATGATTGATGATTGCTGATTGATGATTGATGATTGATGTTTATTGATTAATGATTGACAATTTATGATTGATGATTGCTGATTACTTATTGATGCTTAATGATTGAAGATTGATGACTGATGGCTGATAATATCTGATTGATGACTGATTATTGCTGAGGAAGGATGACTGATGATTGATGAATAATGATTGATGATTGACGATTGATGATTGATGATTGAACATTGATGATTGATAATTGATGATTGTTGATTGGTGATTGATGATTGATGATTGATGATTGATGATTGATGATTGATGATTGATGATCGATGATTGATGATTGATTATTGATGATTGATGACTGATGATTGATGATTGATGATTGATGATTGATGATTGATGATTGATGATTGATGATTGATGATTGATGATTGATGATCGATGATTGATGATTGATGATTGATGATTGATGATTGATGATTGATGATTGATGATTGATGATTGATGATTGATGATTGATGATTGATGATTGATGATTGATAACTTGTGATCGATGATTGATGATTGATGATTGATGATTGATGATTGATGATTGATGATTGATGATTGATGATTGATGATTGATGATTGATCCTTGATGATTGATGGTTGCTGATTGATGATTGATGATTGATGTTTATTGATTAATGATTGACAATTTATGACTGATGATTGCTGATTGCTTATTGATGCTTAATGATTGAAGATTGATGACTGATGGCTGATAATATCTGATTGATGACTGATTATTGCTGATTTATGACTGATGTCTGCTGATTTATGATTGATTATTGATGATTGATGATTGATGATTGATGATTGATGATTGCTGATTGATAACTGATGATCGATGATTGATGATTGATGATTGATGATTGATGATTGATGATTGATGTTTGATGATTGATGATTGATGATTGATGATTGATGATTGATGATTGATGATTGATGATTGATGATTGATGATTGATGATTGATGATTGATGATTGGTGGATGAGGAAGGATGACTGATGATTGATGAATAATGATTGATGATTGACGATTGATGATTAATGATTGAACATTGCTGATTGATAATTGATGATTGTTGATTGGTGATTGATGATTGATGATTGATGATTGATGATTGATGATTGATGATTGATGATTGATGATCGATGATTGATGATTGATGATTGATGATTGATGATTGATGATTGATGATTGATGATTGATGATTGATGATTGATGATTGATGATTGATGATTGATGATTGATGACTGATGATTGATGATTGATGATTGATGATTGATGAATGATGATTGATGATTGATGATTGCTGATTGATGATTGATGATTGATGTTTATTGATTAATGATTGACAATTTATGATTGATGATTGCTGATTACTTATTGATGCTTAATGATTGAAGATTGATGACTGATGGCTGATAATATCTGATTGATGACTGATTATTGCTGAGGAAGGATGACTGATGATTGATGAATAATGATTGATGATTGACGATTGATGATTGATGATTGAACATTGATGATTGATAATTGATGATTGTTGATTGGTGATTGATGATTGATGATTGATGATTGATGATTGATGATTGATGATTGATGATTGATGATTGATGATTGATGATTGATGATTGATGATCGATGATTGATGATTGATGATTGATGATTGATGACTGATGATTGATGATTGATGATTGATGATTGATGATTGATGATTGATGATTGATGATTGATGATTGATGACTGATGATTGATGATTGATGATTGATGAATGATGATTGATGATTGATGATTGCTGATTGATGATTGATGATTGATGTTTATTGATTAATGATTGACAATTTATGATTGATGATTGCTGATTACTTATTGATGCTTAATGATTGAAGATTGATGACTGATGGCTGATAATATCTGATTGATGACTGATTATTGCTGATTTATGACTGATTGCTGATAATATCTGATTGATGACTGATTATTACTGATTTATGACTGATGTTTGCTGATTGATGATTGCTTATTGATGATTGATGATTGATGATTGATGATTGATGATTGATAATTGATGATTGATGATTGAAGATTTATGATTAATTATTGATGATTGATAATTTATGACTGATGATTGATGATTGATGATTGATGATTGATGATTGATGATTGATGATTGATGATTGATGATTGATGATTGATGAGTGATGATTGATGATTGATGATTGATGATTGATGATTGATGATTGATGATTGATGATTGATAATTGATGATTGATGATTGACGATTTATGATTAATGATTGATGATTGATGATTTATGACTGATGATTGACGATTGATGATTGATGATTGATGATTGATGATTGATGATTGATGATTGATGATTAATGATTGATGATTGATGATTGATGATTGATGATTGATGATTGATGATTGATGATTAATGATTGATGATTGATGATTGATGATTGATGATTGATAATTGATGATTGATGATTGATGATTGATGATTAATGATTGATGATTGATGATTGATGATTGATAATTGATGATTGATGATTGATGCTTAATGATTGATGATTTGAGATTGATGATTGATGATTGATGATTGATGATTGATGATTGATGATTGATGATTGATGATTGATGATTGATGATTGATTATTAATGATTGATGATTGATGATTGATGATTGGTGGTTGATGAAGGATGACTGATGATTGATGAATGATGATTGATGATTGATGATTGATGATTGATGATTGCTGATTTATGACTGATGTTTGCTGATGGATGATTGCTTATTGATGATTGATGGTTGATGATTGATGATTGATAATTGATGATTGATGATTGACGATTTATGATTAATGATTGATGATTGATGATTTATGACTGATGATTGACGATTGATGATTGATGATTGATGATTGATGATTGATGATTGATGATTGATGATTGATGATTGATGATATATGATTGATGATTGATGATTGATTAATGATGATTGATGATCGATGATTGATGATCGATGATTGATGATCGGTAATTGATAATTGATGATTGATGATTGATGACTGATGATTGTTGATTGATGGTTGCCGATTGATGATTGATGATTGATGTTTATTGATTTATGATTGACAATTTATGATTGATGATTACTGATTTCTTATTGATGCTTAATGATTGAAGATTGACGACTGATAGGTGATAATTGCTGATTAATGATTGATTATTGTTGATTGGTGATTGATAATTGATGATTGATAATCGATAATTGATGATTGATGATTGATGATTGATGATTGATGATTGATGACAGATGATTGACGATTGATGATTGATGATTGATGATTGATGATACATGATTGATGATTGGTGATTGATGATTGATGATTGATGATTGATGATTGATGATTGATTCTTAATGATTGATGATTGATGATTGATGATTAATGTTTGATGATTGATGATTGATGATTGATGATTGATGACCGATGATTGATGATTGATGTTTGATGATTGATGATTGCTGATCGAAGATTGATTGTTGATGTTTATTGATTTAGGATTGACAATTTATGATTGATGATTGCTTATTGCTTATTGTTGCTTAATGATTGAAGATTGACGACTGATGGCTGATAATTGCTGATTAATGACTGATTATTGCTGATTGATTATTGATAATTGATGATTGATGATTGATGATTGAAGATTGATAATTGATGATTGATAATTGATGATTGATGATTGATCATTGATGATTGATGATTGATCATTGATGATTGATGATTGATGATTGATTATTGATGATTGATGATTGATGATTGATGATTGTTGTATGATGATTGATGATTGATGATTGATGATTGATGATTTTTGATTGATGATTGATGATTGATGATTGATGATTGATAATTGGTGATGTATGATTGATGATTGATGGTTGATGATTGAAGATTGATGATTGATGATTGATGATTGATGATTGATGATTGATGATTGATGATTGATGATTGATGATTGATGATTGATGATTGATGATTGATGATTGATGATTGATGATTGATGATTGATGATTGATGATTGATGATTGATGATTGATGATTGATGACTAATGATCGATGATGGATGCTTGATGATTGATGATTGATGATTGATGATTGATGATTGATGATTGATGATTGATGATTGATGATTGATAATTGATCCTTGATGATTGATGGTTGCTGATTGATGATTGATGATTGATGTTTATTGATTAATGATTGACAATTTATGATTGATGATTGCTGATTGCTTATTGATGCTAAATGATACAAGGTTGATGACTGATGGCTGATAATATCTGATTGATGACTGATTATTGCTGATTTATGTCTGATGTTTGCTTATTGATGATATATTATTGATTATTGATGATTGATGATTGATGATTGATGATTGATGATTGATGATTGATGATTGATAATTGATAATTGATGATTGACGATTTATGATTAATGATTTATGATTGATGATTGATGACTGATGATTGACGATTGATGATTGTTGATTGATGATTGATGATTGATGATTGATGATTGATGATTGATGATTGATGATTGATGATTGATGATTGATGATTGATGATTGATGATTGATAATTGATGATTGATGATTGATGATTGATGATTGATGATTGATGATTGATGATTGATGATTGATAATTTGTGAGTGATGATTGATGATTGATGGTTGATGATTGAAGATTGATGATTGATGATTGATGATTGATGATTGATGATAGATGATTGATGATTGATGATTCATGATTGATGATTGATGATTGATGATTGATGATTGATGATTGATGATTGATGATCGATGATTGATGATTGATGATTGATGACTGATGATTGATGATTGATGATTGATGATTGATGATTGATGAGTGATGATTGATGATTAATGATTGATGATTGATGATTGATGATTGATGATTGATGATTGATGATTGATGATTGATGATTGATGATTGATGATTGATGATTGATGATTCATGATTGATGATTGATGATTGATGATTGATGATTGATGATTGATGATTAATCTTAATTGATGATTGATGATAGATGATTGATGATTGATGATTGATGATTGATCCTTGATGATTGATGGTTGCTGATTGATGATTGATGATTTATGTTTATTGATTAATGATTGACAATTTATGATTGATGATTCCTGATTGCTTATTGATGCTAAATGATTGACGATTGATGACTGATGGCTGATAATATCTAATTGATGACTGATTATTGCTGATTTATGACTGATGTTTGCTGATTGATGATTGATTATTGATGATTGATGATTGATGATTGATGATTGATGATTGATAATTGATGATTGATGATTGACGATTTATGATTAATGATTGATGATTGATGATTGATGACTGATGATTGACGATTGATGATTGATGATTGATGATTGATGATTGATGATTGATGATTGATGATTGATGATTGATGATTGATGACTGATGATTGATGATTGATGATTGATGATTGATGATTGATGATTGATGATATATGATTGATGATTGATTAATGATGATTGATGATCGATGATTGATGATCGATGATTGATGATCGGTAATTGATAATTGATGATTGATGATTGATGACTGATGATTGTTGATTGATGGTTGCCGATTGATGATTGATGATTGATGTTTATTGATTTATGATTGACAATTTATGATTCATGATTGCTGATTTCTTATTGATGCTTAATGATTGAAGATTGACGACTGATAGGTGATAATTGCTGATTAATGATTGATTATTGTTGATTGGTGATTGATAATTGATGATTGATGATCGATAATTGATGATTGATGATTGATGATTGATGATTGATGATTGATGATTGATGATTGATGATTGATAATTGCTGATTGATAATTGATGATTGATGATTAATGATTGATGATTGATGACAGATGATTGACGATTGATGATTGATGATTGATGATTGATGATACATGATTGATGATTGGTGATTGATGATTGATGATTGATGATTGATGATTGATTCTTAATGATTGATGATTGATGATTGATGATTAATGTTTGATGATTGATGATTGATGATTGATGACCGATGATTGATGATTGATGTTTGATGATTGATGATTGCTGATCGAAGATTGATGATTGATGTTTATTGATTAAGGATTGACAATTTATGATTGATGATTGCTTATTGCTTATTGTTGCTTAATGATTGAAGATTGACGACTGATGGCTGATAATTGCTGATTAATGACTGACTATTGCTGATTGATTATTGATAATTGATGATTGATGATTGATGATTGAAGATTGATAATTGATGATTGATAATTGATGATTGATGATTGATGATTGATGATTGATCATTGATGATTGATGATTGATGATTGATGATTGATGATTGATGATTGATGATTGATGATTGATGATTGTTGTATGATGATTGATGATTGATGATTGATGATTGATGATTTTTGATTGATGATTGATGATTGATGATTGATGATTGATAATTGGTGATGTATGATTGATGATTGATGGTTGATGATTGAAGATTGATGATTGACGATTGATGATTGATGATTGATGATTGATGATTGATGATTGATGATTGATGATTGATGATTGATGATTGATGATTGATGATTGATGATTGATGATTGATGATTGATGATTGATGATTGATGATTGATGATTGATGATTGATGATTGATGACTAATGATCGATGATGGATGCTTGATGATTGATGATTGATGATTGATGATTGATGATTGATGATTGATGATTGATGATTGATGATTGATGATTGATGATTGATGATTGATGATTGATGATTGATGATTGATGATTGATAATTGATCCTTGATGATTGATGGTTGCTGATTGATGATTGATGATTGATGTTTATTGATTAATGATTGACAATTTATGATTGATGATTGCTGATTGCTTATTGATGCTAAATGATACAAGGTTGATGACTGATGGCTGATAATATCTGATTGATGACTGATTATTGCTGATTTATGACTGATGTTTGCTTATTGATGATATATTATTGATTATTGATGATTGATGATTGATGATTGATGATTGATGATTGATGATTGATGATTGATAATTGATAATTGATGATTGACGATTTATGATTAATGATTTATGATTGATGATTGATGACTGATGATTGACGATTGATGATTGTTGATTGATGATTGATGATTGATGATTGATGATTGATGATTGATGATTGATGATTGATGATTGATGATTGATGATTGATGATTGATGATTGATGATTGATGATTGATGATTGATGATTGATGATTGATGATTGATGATTGATGATTGATGATTGATGATTGATGATTGATGATTGATAATTGGTGATTGATGATTGATGATTGATGATTGATGATTGCTGATTGATGCTTGATGATTGATGATAGATGATTGATGATTGATGATTGATGATTGATGATTGATGATTGATGATTGATGATTGATGATTGATGATTGATGATTGATGATTGATGATTGATGATTGATGATTGATGATTGATGATTGATGATTGATGATTGATGATTGATGATTGATGATTGATGATTGATGATTGATGATTGATGATTGATGATTGATGATTGATGATTGATGATTGATGATTGATGATTGATGATTGATGATTGATGATTGATAATTTGTGATTGATGATTGATGATTGATGGTTGATGATTGAAGATTGATGATTGATGATTGATGATTGATGATAGATGATTGATGATTGATGATTCATGATTGATGATTGATGATTGATGATTGATGATTGATGATTGATGATTGATGATTGATGATTGATGATTGATGATTGATGATTGATGACTGATGATTGATGATTGATGATTGATGATTGATGATTGATGAGTGATGATTGATGATTAATGATTGATGATTGATGATTGATGATTGATGATTGATGATTGATGATTGATGATTGATGATTGATGATTGATGATTGATGATTCATGATTGATGATTGATGATTGATGATTGATGATTGATGATTGATGATTAATCTTAATTGATGATTGATGATAGATGATTGATGATTGATGATTGATGATTGATCCTTGATGATTGATGGTTGCTGATTGATGATTGATGATTTATGTTTATTGATAAATGATTGACAATTTATGATTGATGATTCCTGATTGCTTATTGATGCTTAATGATTGACGATTGATGACTGATGGCTGATAATATCTAATTGATGACTGATTATTGCTGATTTATGACTGATGTTTGCTGATTGATGATTGATTATTGATGATTGATGATTGATGATTGATGATTGATGATTGATAATTGATGATTGATGATTGACGATTTATGATTAATGATTGATGATTGATGATTGATGACTGATGATTGACGATTGATGATTGATGATTGATGATTGATGATTGATGATTGATGATTGATGATTGATGATTGATGATTGATGATTGATGATTGATGATTGATGATTGATGATTGATGATTGATGATTGATGATTGATGATTGATGGTTGATGATTGATGATTGATGATTGATGATTGATGATTGATGATTGATGATTGATGATTGATGATTGATGATTGATGATTGATGATTGATGATTGATGATTGATGATTGATGATTTATTATTGATGATTGATGATTGGTGATTGATGAAGGATGACTGATGATTGATGAATGATGATTGATGATTGACGATTGATGATTGATGGTTGATGATTGTAGATTGATGATTGATGATTGATGATTGCTGATTGCTGATTGATAATTGATGATTGATGATTGATGACTAATGATTGATGATTAATAATTGATTATTGATGATTGATGAATAATGATTGATGATTGATGATTGATGATTGATGATTGATGATTGATGATTGATGATTGATGATTGATGATTGATGATTGATGATTGATGATTGTTTATTGATGATTGATGATTAATTATTGATCATTGATCATTGATCATTGATGATTGATGATTGATGAATGATGATTGATGATTGATGATTGATGATTGATGATTGATTATTGATGATTGATGACTGATGATTGATGATTGATGATTGATGATTGATGATTGATGATTGATGATTGATGATTGATGATTGATGATTGATGATTGATGATTGATGATTGATGATTGATGATTGATGGTTGATGATTGATGATTGATGATTGATGATTGATGATTGATGATCGATGATTGATGATTGATGATTGATGATTGATGATTGATGATTGATGATTGATGATTGATGATTGATGATTGATCATTGATCATTGACGATTGATGATTGATGATTGATGATTGATGACTGATGATTGATGATCGATGATTGATGATTGATGATTGATGATTGATGATTGATGATTGATGATTGATGATTGATGATTGATGATTGATGATTGATGATTGATGATTGATGATTGATGATTGATGATTGATGATTGAAGATTGATGATTGATCATTGATGATTGATGATTGATGATTGATGATTGATGATTGATGATTGATGATTGATGATTGATGATTGATGATTGATGATTGATGATTGATGATTGATGATTGATGATTGATGATTGATGATTGATGATAGATGATTGATGATTGATGATTGATGATTGATGATTGATGATTGATGATTGATTATTGATGATTGATGAGTGATGATTGATGATTGATTTTTGATGATTGATGATTGGTGGTTGATGAAGGATGACAGATGATTGATGAATAATGATTGATGATTGACGATTGATGATTGATGATTGATTATTGATGATTGCTCATTGATGATTGCTGATTGATGATTGCTGATTGATGATTGATGATTTATGATTGATGATTGATGATTGATGATTGACGATTGATGATTGATGATTGATGATTGATGATTGATGATTGATGATTGATGATTGATGATTGATGATTGATGATTGATGATTGATGATTGATGATTGATGATTGATGATTGATGATTGATGATTGATGATTGATGATTGATGATTGATGATTGATGATTGTTGATTGATGATTGATGATTGATGATTGATTATTGATGATTGATTATTGATTATTGATTATTGATTATTGATGATTGACGATTGACGATTGATGATTGATGATTAATGATTGATGATTGATGATTGATGATTGATGATTGATGATTGATGATTGATGATTGATGATTGATGATTGATGATTGCTGATTGATGATTGATTATTGCTGTTGATGATTGATGATTGATGATTGATGATTGATGATTGATTATTGATGATTGATGATTGATGATTGATGATTGATGATTGATGATTGATGATTGATGATTGATGATTGATGGTTGATGATTGATGATTGATGATTGATGATTGATGATTGATGATTGATGATTGATGGTTGCTGATTGATGATTGATGATTGATGTTTATTGATTAATGATTGATAATTTATGATTGCTGATTGATGATTGATGCCTAAACACTGAAGATTGACGACCGATGGCTGATAATATCATCATGATTGATGATTTATGATTGATGATTGATGACTAATGATTGATGATTGATGATTGATGATTGATGATTGATGATTGATGATTGATGATTGATGATTGATGATTGATGATTTATGATTGATGATTGATGATTGATGATTGATGATTGACGATTGATGATTAATGATTAATGATTAATAATTGATGATTGATGATTGATGATTGGTGGTTGATAATTGATGAATGATGATTGATGATTGATGATTGATAATTGATGATTGATGATTGATGATTGATGATTGATGATTGATGATTGATGATTGATGATTGATGATTGATGATTGATGATTGATGATTGATGATTGATGGTTGGTGATTGATGATTGATGATTGATGATTGATGATTGTTGATTGATGATTGATGATTGATGATTGATGATTGATGATTGATGATTGATGATTGATGATTGATGATTGATGATTGATGATTGATGATTGATGATTGATGATTGATGATTGATGATTGATGATTGATGATTGATGATTGATGATTGATGATTGATGATTGATGATTGATGATTGATGATTGATGATTGATGATTGATGATTGATGATTGATGAGTGATGATTGATGATTGATTTTTGATGATTGATGATTGGTGGTTGATGAAGGATGATTGATGATTGATGAATAATGATTGATGATTGACGATTGATGTTTGATGATTGATGATTGATGATTGATGATTGATGATTGATGATTGATGATTGCTGATTGATGATTGATGATTGCTGATTGATGATTGCTGATTGATGATTGATGATTGATGATTGATGAATGATGATTAATGATTGATGATTGATGATTGATGATTGATGATTGATGATTGATGATTGATGATTTATGATTGATGATTGATGATTGATGATTGATGATTGATGATTGATGATTGCTGATTGATGATTGATGATTGATGATTGATGATTGATGATTGATGATTGATGATTGATGATTGATGATTGATGATTGATGATTGATGATTGATGATTGATGATTGATGATTGATGATTGATGGTTGATGATTGATGATTGATGATTGATGATTGATGATTGATGATTGATGATTGATGATTGATGATTGATGATTGATGATTGATGATTGATGATTGAGGATTGATGATTGATGATTGATGATTGATGATTGATGATTGATGATTGATGATTGATGATTGATGATTGATGATTGATGATTGATGATTGATGATTGATGATTGATGATTGATGATTGATGATTGATGATTGATGATTGATGATTGATGATTTGTAATTGATGATTGATGATTGATGATTGACGATTGATGATTGATGA